>JAVTVY010056561.1:0-28528 GCA_036873755.1 Hanleya hanleyi
GTGAGGGGTTACAGTAGGGATATGATGAACAAGTTTATTATCTTTTTGCAGTTGAGTGGGGATATCTGTAAAGAAACTATTTATCTCATTAGCTATTTGAAATTTGTCAGTCAAGTATTCACTTGTCATTTTAAGTTGGAGATAATCACTAGTTTTCTTCAGTCGGTTGGGGACAGAGTTGTCTTTGTCTGATTCAATTTCTTTGAGTACTTTCCATATATTTTCAGGTTTACTTTTGTTAGCTTTCATCAGATTCTCAAAATGTTCTTTCTTGGCTCTGTGCGGCAGACAGTTAGCTCTGTTCCTCCACTTTTTCGAATTTTCAAAATCATGTACAGCATGAAATTTGTCTCTAAGTTTTCCAGCTTCTGATACATCATCATTATAGAGCCATTGTGGTAGTTTCTTACTTTTAACCCTCCTTTCACAAAAAGGAGCATGGTTGTCAAGAGCTTCACTAAACAGGTCGGAAAATACCTCCAATGCTTCATTCGGAGTATTTGCCATCTTTATCATAGACCAGGGTTTTTCGGCTAGGTCTAATAGAAAACTTTCGGCTTCAAAATTTTTCATATTTCTGAATTTGACTGTTGTATACATCAGAACGGTGTAATTTTAAGGTGATACAATATGGAACCTGTATAAGGTGCTATTGAGCTATTGTTTTAACCATAACTCATTAGGCCGTATATTGTTAGAAACACAAGGCCGAAAATGAACTGGGTAAGGTAGCATCTAGCCAGAAACAACCTTACGTGTATGGCATATTGGACAAGTGAACAACGAATTTGTATGGAGAAAATTAATTTCTTGTTTTGTTGATAAAATAACGTGAACATCAACCGGCATGATCATGCATATGAATGCACATGTTACTTTCCACGATCGAAATTGTCCCAAGAGGGTTAGTCGGTGCTCAGAGCCGGTAACAAATTCACTGGCGCTCTGGATTGATCAGTCTTCTTCAACTTGGAAGCTATCAAAACTGCTTGTAGATCAAGTTTTTTTTGTGTGTTTCCTTTTTTCTTTCTTCTTTTTTTTCTTCTTTTTTCTTTCGTACTTTTTCTTCATTCAAATGTGGTCCACATGGCCGTATACCTGCCGTACCGCTTCCGACGCCCTTGCTTGATCAAGGAATTTAACATTTAATAGATGCACTAAAAATTGGTAACTTGACTATGTGAAATTCTGACTGTGAGTTGAAGTTTCATCTTACAAAAAATTCTACACCTCCTGAATTTTGTGGGGCATTTACTTTCATAACATTTCTGCTGATGAAAGTTTATAGATGAGTAAATGTGATCAATCGTTTTGCTTTTTTCATTAGCTCAGCACCAGCGTACGCCTAGCCCTCCTCCACCCCAGAGAAGGCCTGAGAGTAGGAGAACAACCTCCAGTAGAACCTCAGCCAAGCAGAGCCCTCAGCCTCATCCTGCATCGTCGGTGGGGCTCCGGAGTGTCAGCCCACCTCCCATAGCTACTCAACACAATAAACACACAATCAACAGATCTACTGGGTAATTTATGCACTTTCTTTCGAGTTTTGATATGTATGAAATATCTATAAAAAAAATGCCTGTCAATGCTTTAAATAACTGAATGTACAATTTCCAACATGAAAATACTATTTAATGAGTTTGTCCTAAATTTGCCCATTGACTAAATAGCGTGTTAACCCAGATTTGGAGAATGAGTGGATCTTTGGAACAATGAACATGATATGTGGAAAAAACCATATAATACCATCTAAAGAGGAATTTGAGGGTCCTATAATGCACAGTTTGTACAATAAGTATAAATTTTCATCAAAACAACATGATTATAATTTCTATCATTCAAGCATATTTCAGATTTTAGTTTTGAAATATATTTATGTCCACATAATCTTTTCTTAAGTATGGCATTTAGTAATAATTATTCGAATTAAATCACCTACTTTAACTTGGTCCTTGCAAAAAAAATTTCAGCATATTTACCGGTAATTGTTTGTTATTTTGCAGTAATCTTTCGTCCAGTGGTATACGAGGACTTCAACCATTTGTCCCTAGTACTCCCAATGATATTCAGATAGATGACATTGTGAAGTTCTCTAGACAGGGAGGTAAAATAAGCCGAGGTCGTGTCAAATATTTGGGCCACTTGCCAAGTCGCGGTGACATATACCTCGGTGTGGAACTGGAGAAAGACGGTGAGTTGTCAGTTATTTTTCAAATTACTTTAAAGGTGAAATGGAATGGTTTTCATTTTTTTTTTTCAATATACACTGTGGGTTAAAATATTCTCTAGATAATTTGGTTTTATTGGATAGTGTTTTCTCTACTAGTAGCTAACCTCAACCCTGCAACAATGGTGGATGAAAAGCTTTGTGCCTTAGTCAGTATACAGAGTTGTGTTGATGAGTAGGACGAGAGTATATTTTTTAATAAGAATATGGGGAGTTCACCATGTCTATGTGACCCTGATAAGAGGGATCTTTTGTAGGGTGGGTTTGCCGGGTTGCACTGTTCACCAGGTAGCACTGTTCACCAGGTAGCACTGTTCACCAGGTAGCACTGTTCACCGGGTAGCACTTTCACCAGGTAGCACTGCTTGCAGGTAGCACTGTTCGCTGGGTGATGCTGTTCACAAGATAAAACTGTTCGCCGGGTAGCACTGTTCACCGGGTAGCACCGTTCACCAGATAATTCGCCGGGTTGCACTGTTTGCCGGGTTGCACTGTTCACCAGGTAGCACTGTTCGCCTGGTAGCACTGTTCACCGGGTAGCATGGCTCACCATGTAGCACTGTTCATCATGTAGCACTGGTCGCCGTGTAGCAGTGTTCACCAGGTAGCACTGTTCAACAGGTAGCAGTGTTCACCAGATAGCAGTGTTTGCCAGGTAGCAGTGTTCACCAGGTAGCACTGTTCAACAGGTAGCAGTGTTCACCAGGTAGCAGTGTTCACCAGGTAGCACTGTTCACCAGATAGCACTGTTTGCCAGGTAGCAGTGTTCAACAGGTAGCACTGTTCAACACGTAGCACTGTTCACCAGATAGCAGTGTTTGCCAGGTAGTTCAACAGGTAGCACTGTTCGCGACAGAATGAAAAGTAGAGAGCAGGGCTTGCTGGTTGCTGGGGATCACACAGCTATGGCACATTTAAGCCTGACCGCACCTTGCGACATAGGTTAGCTTAAACAAAGCCCAGTTGAATTCAGATTTTAGAAACTGTCATCACTTACTTTTACTTGCTTGTGAGATCACATCAAATCAGTGGTTTGAAGACTGCAGGTTAATCACATCTGACCAGGTGATCTGATGTGATGTCACAAACTCACAAATGAAAGAAAGCAGACATGGATTTACCTGAATTTGGTCTGTATTAAGATATCAACTATGCAAAAGCTATGAAATCAAATGAACTAAGCAGGCCAGTATATCCACCATCATTCAATCCTTGTGAAATATAGAAAATATGAAAACATCTGCATTTTACCTGTGAAACTGGCTGATTATTTAATCTCTCCATATAAGATTTCAAAAAACGTATTTAACAGGTAGAGGAAAAGCTAACATGGCAGTTGTTTGATAAAATAAGCAATGTATAATACATGTATCTTTAATAATGTTCATGGTACACAGATGTATTGAGACATGTCACCAGTCGTGGATTCACCATGTGGTTTTCAAAACTAATATTTTCATTCAACCGTTGTAACTTGTATGAATTTTTTTTTCTTTAAAAATCAGCAGATTTTGACCATAAATTCAACGATAATATGAAAAGATTTGCCAATTGATGCAAGTTCATTTCATAATTATATTTTTCGCAATTTTGTTAAAGTGAACATAAAGGCTGAGGCAACATGCACTCTGTGGGAAAGAACTACATTGAAAAGTATCAAACAGCAGCAACAAATATTTTTGGGGATTTTTTTGCACCGAGTAGGAACGAATTATCTCCGTTGTATTATTGTTCCATGGCCATAGCCATGATGTTGGCTATCTCACATCAGAGCAGTGACGTTGTATCACCTCGGAGCTCTCTACTTCGTGGAGTTAGAAAGCATAGTAAGCATGTAAACATGGCGACGTACGAGGAGGATTCCTGAATTCAAGTTCTGATGAATAGACAAATGAAGGTTTACAGGGTTACCAGTTTGAACCAAAACGCTCCAATTTCGACGAAAGTAGTGAGAGCTCGGTAAGCACTTGCTGGAGACACGCAACACAGTGAAAACATGCTTGAAACAGCCGAGCTCTCCACCTCTGCCATTACAAGTCTTGTTACATCAATGCCACAACAAAGTGATACTACGTCACAGGATAATATCACGTTTTCATTGGCACAAGGCTACTCAATACACTGACATGGCCGACCCCAGTCGATTGTTGCACCAGTCAATAATTCCGGTGTTTGGAATTTTTTTTTGGAAGGGGAAAAAATCGCAACAAATTTTGTTGCTGCCAAATGATACTTTTAATTTAGTTCTTCCACACAGTGTGTGTGTTGTCACAACATTTACGTTCACTTTAATTCTAAAAAGCTAGAGGGGGGTGCCAACAAGTTTCCAGTTGTAAATCTGTGGATCTACTGTTGAAGGGATCTCTGCCAATCATATGTTGTGTGTATCATGTGAGAATGTCACTATCACTCACCCAGGTTGAGAGCAGCTATGCATCATTTAATGATCACTAATATCTGACACCTGACTTGCAGGGTAACATTTACTGGTGCTGTGTAGAATACAACATGCTGTCTTCTCGTAATCATTGTCCCGTCCCTCTAACATGTATTTTATTGAAATATGCAAGTCGTCATGCTTGACACTTACTTGAAAAAAAATATCTTCACTTTCGTTTTGCAGATGGAAAACATGATGGTGTATTTGAAGGAGTAAGATATTTCAAATGGTAAGTTTTAGATCAAATTTTTTTTTTTTTTGCATTGTTTGTATCTCTATCTCCGATTTATTGATATTCATAATTATATTTTCTCTGGTATTTCAATCACCCCATTAAAATCCGATCAGCAACAATTCAGTGGACAAGATTTGATCAAATCTAATAAAATTTATCACCATACAAAATCATTAAAATAACGAAGAAATAATGGATTATCTGCATGGTTTAGGAACATTTTGTCAGCTTCCCGATCTAATAAATTTGATCACTCACTGATTGTATCATTATAAATTTCACTTACTCTGATTTAATTTTTAGAGAATTTACTGTACTCAGTCTCTTGTTTTCTTATAATCATTCTCCAAAGTACAATATAAATATATGACCTATTCATATTAGAAGGAAAAACATCAAAAAAAGTAACTGATTATTTTTCTTATAATCCATGATTTCGAGGCTGTATTTGTTTTACTTTTCTTTTTCAGCAAACCAAACAAAGGAGTTTTTGTGGCATTCAACAAGGTTGTCATGGCATGGACTTACGGATGAATACTTTAGTTCGGATAATTAGTGTAAAATTTTCATATGTTATATATTTGTATATTTTCCAGTGGCTAAGTTATATTTGATAATATATAATGCATGGTTTTCATATATTGAAACGGTGTGGCCTTATTTCATAGAAAGTCAATATTAAATTATATGTATATAATTATGGTACATTCATGAAGCTGAGCTAATGGTGTTAATGAATATTTTGTATTATTTTGATCTCTTATCATGTAAATATATGCCATGAATACTTCTTTCATAGCATCAAGAATTGATATTTTAATTCATATACCAGTAGATCTATTCACAATTACAAATACAATGAAATCACATTTTCAGTTCTAGTTACCAAAGTTTGTACATTGAAATACACATGTGAACTCTTCAAATTACTGACATGAAGTCTTTGGAGATTATATCACGATACATCAATTATTAGATCATATGTAGTAACTTAACTGCAGCTGGAATCTACAGGTTTTTAGATGGGAAATAACTGTTCCTTTAATTCTCATGAAATTGACTAAATGCTATTAAATAGACTGAATGCTATTAAATAGATTTTGGAAAGTATTGAAAATTGTTAAGACAGTATAGCTTTCTGTGATATTCTTTTATTCTTGACTCCTGCATATATATTTATATGTATGTATCCATTGTTAGGGGAATGTATATAGTCCTTGATTTATTAGCCCTTAGCCCTCCTGGGCTCTAGTATTGTTATCAGCATGTCTGGTCGTTTTTTCTCTATATTTTTTCTCTGTTATGTTTCCATCCTCATTGAGGGCAGTTTGATGCTACATATATGATGAGTGTCTAAATTCCGGTGTTAAATTGTGTCATTTTCACAGGTCTATGTAGACCCAGTTGAGTCTGTGAGACCAGTTATAATACTTTGGGAAAACTTGTGCAAAAGTAGTGCCATTGCTAGGCTGACTGGTCATTGATTTGTATATCCCACATACTCTAAATAAGAGCAAAAGAAAGAGTCCTCAAGTCTTTCATCTAAAACAGAAAATTTGGTCTCCTTTTTGAGTTATATTTTGTATTACTGGGTCTATTTTCAGTTAAATTAGAATTTTTTTTACTTTCTTATGTATGTTCAGATGTCATTTTCACAAAGTTTTTTTTTTTTTTACTTTGAAGCGTCAATATTGATACCATTCTGGGGTTGTCATAGGGTGTTCTTGACAGAGGGTATCATAAATTCCTAGCTATTTTTGTCGTAAACTTATATATAGTGAACTCAGAAAGTATTAATTTAAGGCTTACTTATTACATGTTAACAAGGAATTTTCGACTTTCAGAAATTTTCTGGACTTCCATTCTCACAGAATTTGTATTCACAGAAATCCATCCACATCCCCCTCACCAGACCCTATCTCTGTTTAGCCTCTGTACTGGGTTGATTGACTTAGCTCATTTGGCCAGAACTTTGAAATCCACTCATAGATTATCCTACTAGCAAGTTAAACAGAAGTGAGGTTCTCATCACCAGCAACAATGGAACAAAATTAAAGCAATTGTCAGCTATTTATAAACACTGCTTTAAACAAGTCCAGACCCTGGACACAGAATACTTCAGTATGTTCAGAGCAAATGGATAGTCAATTCTGCGCAGTCATGTTCTATGAATACTCATTTAGATTTCAGACTGATGCTAGCAAGTCTGCACAATATACTTGTCATTCTCACATTGTCAGAATTTTGTAACCTCCTCAACTGTGATTATACTGACATTAAGAATCTGATGCCATGAGAATGCATGAAGCATGCCTGGTCTGAAAGTGTACGCCCTATAGTTACTACACTCCAGCTCATCTGATGATAAACACATAACAAGGGAAGATTAAACATGTACCATACAACGGTTGAATTTTAGTCATCTTCTGCTTTGATGGATACACTGTATGTTATCCCTTGCTGAAAAAGGTCACAATAGATCTAATCTTAAGTCCAAGTGAATTGAGCTTGTAGTATGAAAGCAGATGACTAAATTATTCTTTATTGTCTCTATTTCTGATGTACGTAATGCCATTATTTCTATATCATAAATATGTAATCTTTTCTAAAGATATTGTGCTGTAATTTCTCCAAATGCCCCACTATGCCTGAGGAATTATCTTTTGCTGGTCTTCATAATGATTCCTCATAAATGGACAGACAAGTAATCCGAATGCACAGTATAGGAAACAAAAGCCATGATGTTGTGTTTGATAATTCCATTGAAAATTAATTTGTACAGCTTAATCATCGAACTCAACTAACAAAAATCTGCACACAGGAAACTGTGTTAGTGTGTGGTTTAATCACCAGGCCTGGTCTCCTCGGAGCAGTGATTAACACATTTAGCAGCTTATAGGAATTAGGAGGGTTTGGACAAGCAAGTAATCAAACTCGAGCATTTTATGTTGAACATATCTAGTGTTCTTTTAGTAACTTTATATCCCTAAATATGTGGAATGGCCATTCAACAGAAAAATCTTCATGTGGTGGAAGCTATAATAATTATATCACAGGAAGTAAACTTTCCCTCCATAAAATTGGGAGGTGATCAAATTTATTAGAACAGAAAGTTGACAAACTGATCAAAAATCAAGAAGATAATCCATTATTTCAGCATTAGTTTTCGGGTGATAAATTTTATTAGAATGACTGGTGACTTTTTAATAGGATGATTAAATTGTTAGAGGATTTACCATACTACTAATTTAACTAATAATGTTCATTAACTAATAATGTTCATTAACTAATAATGTTCATTATTATTTTATTATATTTGGGTTCAAAATTCTATGACTTGCGTAATAAGGGAGACACATAATTCATGTATAAGGATTGTAAGTTTTTCTTTTATTATTGCTTGGGGTAACCGAACATGAATCACTGATTTTGAATAGAATTTTAAAATATTTTTACCATGGTACACAGATATTTTAATAGTGTAGTGCAGATTTTAGTGTCTCTCGTGCGATACAACTTCTTAATTTAGTATATTGGAGGAGAGATATATCTAAGCTTCTGGTGCATATTGGGAACTATTTTAAGCCAAGTAATGACAGCAGGATGCACATTTGATAGCAGAAGTGATGCTGGCAGAAATTTGATTATGGTCAACCCTCAACTAATTCGATCAGAGGAAGTGAAATTCTACACCATAAAATCAGGGGGTGATCAAATGTATTAGAACAGGAAGTTAACATAATGACCTAAACTCATGCAGGTGATGCATTCTTACTTTGTGATTTTAATGATTTTGAAGGGGGATCAAATTTATTGAGTTTTGTCCACAAAATTGGGGGTGTTTCAATTATTATAGGATTTACCATATCTCACAGACGTGACAGATGTGGGATTGTTATGTTAGCTGATGGAAGTGGAATTTTCTGTCCATGGCAGATATCGAATTATAGTCTGTTGGTAGCTGAAGCGGGATGATTTTCCATGAGTGGCAAAAGTGAGAAGATGTTTTAATCTCAGAAGTGGGACTGGTTTTCGTTAGTTGTAGAAGTGGGATAATATTCAGATATCGCAAGGAGTAGAATGATTTTAATTTGATTGAAGATATTGGATGATGTTTGTTAGTTTTGAGCATCCCACTTCTGCCATCCGAAATGAAATATCATCGACCATTTACAGTAAGATTGGTGATCAAGCTGCTCGCTGGGACTGTAGTATCTGTAGTATTCGTTGATTTGTTATAGGTGAGATAAGTGAATGGAATTGGTGTATGACAAGTAATTTATATACTGCTGTGGACCTGTGCTATACATTTTGCAAATAGGATATTTCCTATTGTTGGAAGGATAGTATGTATGGCTATATCAGTTGATAAATGGTGTTTTAGGCTCATAATTTTCTTTCATTATAAGAATATGATTCCTTATGATAACATAATTTGAAATATAATATCTATCTTCCATGCTGAATCCTTATCTGTGATATTTCAAGAAATATTGTGATACATATGTTTTAAATATATTTTGCACATAAACCTTTATCTTAAATTAACTGCAGATAAATGTTTCATAATTTTTCAATAAATGAATTGGAGTATGTGAATGGCTGAGAATGTGAATAATCTTTGTGCAGATTTGCAAATTCTTTGTCACTTATCAGTGGAAGAGATGGATTTGACTTAGTATTATTATTCCGTCCAAAATATACAGCTAGTAAAAACTCTTTGCCATTTCATTTATATCCCAGTTTTGTGAAATGTATATTGTTGGATGATCATTTTCGCTATTTCATGCTGTGCCTTATTGTATAGCTCATTCACTTTTTCAAAAAGATTTTTACTGTGTATTTAAATCGCTGATTTTGTATGATACGAGTATAAAACTTTCAAACAAAATTGCATTAATATTTTGCATTGTTTATTTTCTGGCTCTTGTCTTGTCATTGACTTTGTAGTAGTAAAAGTGCAAAAGTGACTGGGTTGATCTAGTTACAGAGTTTTCTCCCCCTGATTTGGTCGCTAAGGGCCACTGGTGGTGTAAGTAGATGCACTCGCTAACTCTTGCTCTTGCTTTCTCTTCGCCAGACTGAAAATGACCTTTGACCTGGTGCCACTTCCGGTCATAAAAGTCATCAACCATACTTTAATACATACATTAATGTTAATTGATCTATGCTTCATTACATGTCAGGACAAGATGAATCTCTCTCCATTTTAATATCTGGTCCAGACACTATCTCCAGCACTATTCCCAACATAATGGCAAGTGCGAACCCCCAATACATCAGCCGGAAGTTGCAAGTATATTGTGGGAAAATGGGTGCATGTAAACCTTGGACTTCGAAAAAATCTTGATATGATGACAAAAGTTCGAAAAAACAGACTGTACATGAAACCATTAATTCTTTTCTTGTGAAACAAACTATAGGGTGTGGGTATTTAATCGATTTGGCTGACGCTGTAGAGTATAACTGAAGGATAATAGAATATAGTACCCTTTTAAAACCACATTTTGCCGGGGGAGATAACTTTGTGGCGCTAGGTGGCGTGGAGGTCACGGGGCGGTCAAGTGGACTATAGTTCCGACAGGTGGTGCCACCAGGGTGATGTCACTTCCCATCTCTATGTGGCATGTATTCCTCCGCGGTCTGGCGATAATGCGGTCTGCCTCCGCGAACAGAAAGTAGTCCCAAATACGTGGTCTACATTAGGGGCCTGTATTATACAATATACAGGAAAATGCCTGTATGGGGTATGGGGGTGGTCATTTTTTTGTGGATCTTACTATGGGTTGTTTGGTCTTGTTTCTTCGTCTCGCCACGAAAAACACGATGGCTAAGCGGTGAAATTTTTCGAAAAGTACCGGGTAGGTCTGTATATAGGCCCATACTGGCTATGGGGGATAGGTCCATACTGGGAAATTCACACGTGTTCATTGCGATATGAGTTTGGTCTTGTTTTTCACGTCTCGCCATATAGAACACCATGGGAGGGGTCTCGAAGTTAAGCGGTGACATTTTTTGAAAAGTCCAGGTACCGGGTAGGTCTGTATATAGGCCCACAGGCCTACTGGCTCTGTGGATAGGTCCATACTGGGTGGACGTTTTGGGGTCTAGGTGAGCTAGTGGTCCGATGGTGTCGTATGAGGTATTTTTTTTAAGCTATCGTGGAGGAACATCCGACTGGACTAATGTATCGTCTGTTTTCGAAATATTGCGCATGCGCAGTGTGGCCGTAGTATAGAAAGCAGGCATTTTGGGGGTGTGTGCGTGGGGAAGTGTTTGGGGTAGAGATGGACCACTATTGGTCCAAATGGGTTGTGAGAGGTGTCAAAGTGAAGCTTTTGTTGGGTAAAGTCAGAATGGCGTGTTTTTTATTGCAAGTTGCGTCAATCTGCGCATGTGCAGTTGGGTGTAGTAAGTAAAGTGGCCATTTTGGGGGGTGCGTGGGGGTGTGTTTGGGATAGAGAGGCGCGTCGTGTGGGGTGTCATTTTGTAGTTTTCGTGGTATAGACCACGATTTGAGGGATGTCCACAGCATCTGTGACGTCATCGATGACGTCATCAGTAGGAGTATTAGCGAAAGTGGGCATTTTGGGGAAGTGAAGGAAGGTATTTGGGGTAGAAATGGACCATCCTTGGTCCGAATGCATCGTGTGGGGTGTCATCTTGCAGCTCTCGGGGTGTAGACCCCGATTGGAGGGATGTCCATGTCATCGGTGATGTCATCAGTACGAGTAGTAGCGAAAGTCGTCATTTTGCGGGGTGCGTGGGGGTGTGTTTGGGGTAGAGATGGACCATCCTTGGTTTGAATGCGTCATGTTGGCTGTCATTTTGTAGCTCTCGGGGTGTAGACGCCGATTTGAGGGATGTCCACTGCATCTATGACATCAGTGCGAATAGTAGCGAAAATGGGCATTTTTGCGAAGTGAAGGAAGGTAGTTGGTGTAGAGATGGACCACTATTGCTCTGAATGCGTCGTGTGGGGTGTCATCTTGTACTTCTCGTGGTGCAGACCCCTATTTGAGGTATGTTCACGTCATCTGTGACTTTATCGGTAACGTCATCAGTAAGAGTAGTAGCCAAAGTGGGCATTTTGGGAGTGTAAAGGAAGGTGTTTTGGGGTAGAATGCGTCGTGGCATTTTGTAGCAACGTCCGCCAACGCCAAGCTCAAAGCTTCAACGCCCTGGTGAATTAGCCCAAAAGCTCTGATTTTCATCGAATTGTCACTAATTCATTGGAAATGCAGTGACGCCCGTCAACGTCCGTCGTTACGCCTTAACGCCCTAGCATAACGCCTTGACGCCATGATATAGACAGATGAGAGAAAAACAACAACAAAAAGGAAGACAGATGAGAGAACAACAACAACAAGTTTTCATATAGTTTATTCTCCCCAATGTTACATCATACCCATGCTGGGAGAGCCGCGTTGGGTATGTTCACAATTCGAGAAGACTCTTGTCCAATCAGACACCGCCATTTGGTGCTGTATCTGTCATATTCGTTCTTGTCCGTTAGATGTATTCTCGGCTGCTCTTGTCCAATCAGAAGCCGTCCTTAAGAAAGTCCCATCTTCGGCCATGTTCGCTCTCATCCGTTTGTCCTAATCGTCGTCGGGCAGTTCAGGATATTGTTCGGGCAGCATGTCCTGAAAGAGTTGTTTGCGCATTCTGATCGCATTTTCCAGGGCCTCAGTGGATGGTAGCCCCATATCCTCTTCCAAGTGACGCTTGGTCTTCATGATGGACCTGTGCGTGGGGTCGCCTTTCATTTCAAGCAGCAGTAAGGTATACTGTTCATATATCGCCATGGCTGTTTTCCTGATGCAGGCGCATTTGGGTGTACGCCTGTTGTAAGTTATCCTGTCCGGCGTCCTCAATCGCTGCAGCGTGAGTATTTATAGCTTTATGCACAATACGATCCCAGAAGGTAGGTTCTGCCTCACTTTCCTGAGATGTAGGCTGACTATCTGAGGTCAAGCTCTCCGTGTCAGTAGATAGACTCTCAGCAATTTCGGTTTCGGTATCAGTCGATACACTCTCAGCAGTCTCTGTGTCAGCATCAGCCTCAACGGACTCCTCGGAGTCTTCAATCCCATGTATATTTTTCTGGTGTCGCATCATATCGTAATGTCTGGTGAACGTGCGTTCACACTCAGAGCAAGTATAATCCATGTTGACGGTTGAACGTCGACTGTGCGTGTTTTGGGAATACACTTGCTTTTATAGACAGTAACGCCCGTCAATGCTTAGCTTAACGCTTCAACGCCCTGGTGAATTAGCCCAAAAGCTCTGATTTTCATGGAATTGACACTAATTCATCGAAATGCGGTGACGCCCGTCGTTACGCCCGTCTCAACGCCTTAACGTCCGTCTCAACGCTTTAACGCCTTTTAATGATGCGTTCGAACAAATGTTTCTTTTGTGCTATTACTCTGACATACACCGCTTTCCAGTTCATGTCCGAGGTTTTCAACATCGACGCTGTTCTTTCGATATCCATATGGACCGGGTTCTTGTCCAGCAATTTTATATGGGCCAGGAAGTCGGCATTCTGCTGACGTAAAGCCCGTCGTAGTCTGGGTGCCAATGTGTTATGGGCTAAAATTGCGGATTCTTCTTTCGAATACCCTTTGCGGTGAAACTTGTTTCCTGTGGCCGCTAACGTCTCGCCCAGCTCGGCGTCCATACTTTCTTTGAACAAACCATAGCCTCGAGTTCACATTATGTTCATTCCCTTGTACGGGTTTGGGCTGGTCCTTCACGGTTGGGGATATTCAGGGACTGATGGTATGAAGGGGACCTGCTGTACGGGGGCGGTTTGCTGCTGCTGCTCTGCAAGATGTGGACTCGGTGGATGGTGTAGGAGTATATGACGTTGTGGTGATGCCTCGTCGGGTAACAGGTGTGTCGTCAGCCGGAGATCTTCGGGAGTATGGGCTTTTAAATCTACGTACAGGTAGCCGTACGGGCGACTTGTCGCTCCTTGAAACGCCTGCATGAAATGGTCGAGATTCTGAGGATAAATTCGACAACCAAACACACGGATTTGTGCTCTGTCAATGAGGTTGGAGAAGAACACAAAGTATTGGCAGTTCAAGGCAATATCCCTGGACGCCTTCCCTTGAGGAAAGAGATTCTGAGTCAAATGGATGACGGACAGATTGCGATGATGGGACCCTTCGGTGAATAGGTCGGCGATTTTCGAATTGTCCTTGGCCGCGGCACTCATCAGGTCATCGAGCACTACCACGTTGGTCTGCTTGGGGTCAAAGTAATACGGTTCGTCTATGTCGCGAGGAATCCCTGGGACGAAGCTCACATTCTGTAACCTTGTAGTTTCGTAGGTGGGCTGCCATTGGCTATAACACCAAATAACACGTTGCCACACCTTCCTCTAAGAACTTCATCATCCAGGACGTTTTTCCACATGCCGTATCGCCGCTCACCGTCATCGTATAGGGATGCTTTACTCCACTTGTTGGACCTATAGCGGGACTCGGCGGTGTCTATTGGTTGTGTTTGCATTGAAGGTGTCTGAGCATACTATTGCGACGAGAGAAGGTTCTTTGACAGAACGTACACATACACATGTTGGTCAGTCGACCAATACATATGGACTGATGAGGGACACATGTTCATTCCTATATGTACCACCACCACCACCACCGAGCGTTGACGCCCGTCAACGCCCGGTGGTGGTGGTAGCTCCCGTGGGGCGGAGTTCGGAGCTTTTGAAGGTCAGAGCTCGGAAGTGACGTCATCGTGCGCATGTGTGTGTATGTGTGGGCAGTGGATGTTACATCCGGGACCTTTTCAACATCCAGGTTTCCCAGTGGGGTTTTCCCGTCGTTCCTCCGTCTTCCATCCGGGTACTGTGGTTTTACATCCGGGTCCTCATCTTACAACCGGGTTTTTCCATGTTTACTGTCACGTGGCCGGAAATGACCTTTAACCACTGACATGATGCAACGGCTAAATTGACTCTTTTGACCATTGACAGACTAAATTGGTTCTTATTGACCTACTTCCGACAGGGGCGCCACCTGTTTTATGACAACTTCCGGTTCCGATCACGTGACCGGAAGTGACATTTGACCCCTGCGCATGCGATACCGGATATTAACAATGGTGCGCAGGGGTCAAAAGATCACTTCCGATCACGTGACAGTAAACATGGAAAAACCCGGATGTAAGATGAAGACCCGGATGTAAAACCACAGTGCCCGGATGGAAGACGGAGGAACGACGGGTAAAACCCACTGGGAAACCCGGATGTTGACAAGGTCCCGGAGGTAAAATCCACTGCCCACACATACACACACACATGCGTACGATGACGTCACTTCCGAGCTCTGAGCTCCAAAAGCTCAGAACTCCACCCCACGCGAGCCACCACCACCACCGGGCGTTGACGGACGTCAACGCTCGATGGTGGTGGTGGTGGTGGTGTCTGTAGACATAGGAATAAACACGTGTCCCTCATCAGTCCATATGTATTGGTCGACTTATCAACATGACGTGTACGTTCTGCCAGAGAACCTTTGCGATAGTATGCCCAGACACATTCAATGCAAAGACAACCAACAGTCACCGCCGAGTCTCGCTATAGGTTCAACAAGTGGAGTAGAGCATCCCTATACGATGACGGTAAGCGATCCTACGGCATGTGGAAAGACGTCCTGGGTGATGAAGTTCTTAGAGGAAGGTGTGGCAACCGACACGTTTTATTTGGTGTTATAGCCAATGGCAGCCCGCCTACGAAACTACAAGGTTACAGAATGTGAGCTTCGTCCCAGAGATTCTTGAGGCCAAGGAAAATTAAAAATTCGCCGACCTATTCACCAAAGGGTCCCATCATCGTAATCTGTCCGCCATCTATTTGACTCAGAATCTGTTTCCTCAAGGGAAGGCGTCCAGAGATATTGCCTTGAACTGCCAATATTTTGTGTTCTTCTCCAACCCCATCGACAGAGCACAAATCCGTGTGTTTGGTAGTCGAATTTATCTTCAGAACATCGACCATTTCATGCAGGCGTTTCAAGGAGCGACAAGATCGCCGGCTAACGACCTACCTGTTACCCGGCGAGGCATCACCGCAACGTCATATACTCCTACATCATCCACCGAGTCCACATCTGGCAGAGCAGCAGCAGCAAACGGCCCCCGTATAGCAGGTCCCCTTCATACCATCAGTCCCGGAATATCACCCAACCGTGAAGGACCAGCCCAAACCCGTACAAGGGAATGAACATAATGTGAACACGAGGCTATGGAAGGATTTGTTCAAAGAAAGTATGGACGCCGAGCTGGGCGAGACGTTGGAGGCCACAGGAAACAAGTTTCACTGCAAGGGTATTCGAAAGAGGAAGCCGCAATTCTAACCCATAACACATTGGCACCCAGACTACGACGGGCTTTACGTCAGCGGTATGCCGACTTCCTGACCCATATAAAATTGCTGGGCAAGGACCCGGTCCATATGGAAATTGAATGAACAGCGTCGATGTTGAAAACCTCGGACATGAACTGGAAAGCGGCATATGTCAGTGCAATAACACAAAAGAAACATTTGTTCGAACGCATCATTAAAAGGCGTTAAGGCGTTGAGACGGGCGTGAAGGCGTTGAGACGGGCGTAACGACGGGCGTCACCGCATTTCGATGAATTAGTGTGAATTCCATGAAAATCAGAGCTTTTGGGCTAATTCACCAGGGCGTTGAAGCGTTAAGCTAAGCGTTCACGGGCGTTACTGTCTATAAAAGCAAGTGTATTCCCAAAACACGCACAGTCGACGTTCAACCATCAACATGGCTTATACTTGCTCTGAGTGTGAACGCATGTTCACCAGACGTTACGATATGATGCGACACAAGAAAAATACACATGGGATTGAAGACTCCGAGGAGTCAGTTAAGGCGGATGCTCATACAGAGACTGCTAAGAGTGTATCGACTGATACCGAAACCGAGATTGCTGAGAGTCTATCTACTGAAACGGAGAGCTTGACCTCAGATAGTCAGCCTACATCCCAGGAAAGTGAGGCAGAACCTTCCTTCTGGGATCGTATTGTGCATGAAGCTATCAATACTCACGCTGCAGCGATCGAGGACGCCGGACTGGATAACTTACAACAGACGTACATCCAAATGCGCCCCTGCATCAGGAAAACAGCCATGGCGATCTATGATCAGTATACCTTACTGTCGCTTGAAATGATAGGCGACCCATCATGAGGACCAAGCGTGACTTGGAAGAGGATATGGAGCTACCATCCACCGAGGCCCTGGAAAATGCGATCAGAATGCGCAAACAACTGTTTCAGGACATGCTGCCCGAGCAATACCCTGAACTGCCCGACGATGCTTTCGTCAAACCGAGCAAAGATGGAACTTTCTGAAAGGACGGCTTCTGATTGGACAAGAGCAGCCGAGAATCCATCTAACGGGCAAGAACGAATATGACAGATACAGCGCCAAATGGCGGCCTCTGATTGGACAAGAGTTTTCTTGAATTGTAAACATACCCAACGCGGCTCCCCCAGTGTGGGTATGATGTAACATTGAGGAAAATAAACTATATGAAAAAAACTTGTTCTTGCTGTTGTTCTCTCTTTTGGCATCTTTGTTGTTGTTTTTCTCTCATCTGTCTACATCATGGCGTCAAGGCGCTATGCTAGGACGTTAAGGCGTAACGACGGGCGTTGACGGACGTCACTGCATTTCGATGTATTGATGGCAGTTCCATGAAAATCAGAGCTTTTGGGTTAATTCACCAGGGCGTTGAGCTTGGCGTTGGCGGGCGTTGGTACAAGATGCTATTTCACACGACGCATTCGGACCAAGGATGGTTCATTTCTACCGCAAAACAAGTTCCTTCGCACCCACAAACTGTCCACTTTGGCTACTACTCCTACTGATGACGTCACCAATGACGTCACAGATGACATGGACATTCCTCAAGTCGTGGTCTGCACCACGAGGACTACAAGATGACACCTCACACGACGCATTCGGACCACCGATGGTCCATCTCTACCCCAAACACCTTCTTCTACAACCCAAAATGCCCGCTTTCGCTGCTACTCCTACCGATGACGACACAGATAACGTGGACATCCCTCAAGTCGTAGTCTACACTCCGAGGGCTACAAGATGACACCTCTCACGACCCATTCGGACCACGGATGAGCCATCTCTACCCCAAACAACCCCCACGCACCCCCAAAATGCCTGCTTTCTATACTACGGCTAGACTGCGCATGCGCAGAATATTGAAAACGGACGACACATTAGTCCAGTCCTTCACGAGAGCTTTAAAATAAGATCTCATACGACACCATCGGACCACTAGGGGCTAACCTAGACCCCAAAACGTCCACCGAGTATGGACCTATCCACTGAGCCAGTAGGCCTATGGGTCTATCCAGACCTCCGTGAACTTTTCTAAAAATTTCACTGCTTAACTTCGAGACCCCTCCCATCGTGTTCTACGTGGTGAGACGTGAAAAACAAGATCAAACAACCCATACCGCAATGAACAGGTGTGAATTACCCAGTGTGGACCTATCCACTGAGCCAGTATGGGCCTATGGGCCTATCCAGACCTCCGTGAACTTTTCGAAAAAATTTAACCGCTTAACTTCGAGACCCCTCCCATCGTGTTCTACAGCCCGAGACGTGAAAAACAAGACTAAACAACCCATACTGCAATGAACATGTGTGAATTGCCCAGTATGGACCTATCCACTGAGCCAGTATGGGCCTATCCAGACCTCCGTGAACTTTTCAAAAAATTTCTCCGCTTAGCTCTCAGACCCTTGCCATCGTGTTTTACGTGGCGAGACGAAAAAAACAAGACCCCACAACCCATATTAAAATAAATTAAAAAAATGACCACCCTCATACCCCATACAGGCATTTTCCCGTATAGATGCAAATGTGCGAATCAGGCCCCTATTGTAGAGGTAAAGTCCGTGTTCCACTTTTTATATTTCGGGGACAAATCCTCATTTTACATACACCCACCCATGACTTGATAGGCAGGCCTCGATAAGCCCGGGGGACCGATATTAGCCCTTTTGGACATGGTTGATAGGACTTTCCCCCTATTGTACAGGTAAAGTCCGTGTTCCGCTTTTTATATTTTCGGGGACAAATTCTCATTTTACATACACCCACCCATGACTTGATAGGCAGGCCCCGATAAGCCCGGGGACCGATATTAGCCCTTTTGGATATGGTTGATAGGGATTTTCCTCCATTGTAAGGGTAAAGTCCGTGTTCCGCTTTTGATATTTTCGGGACAAATCCTAAATTTACATGCACCCACCCATGACTTGATCGCCCTGGAGGAGCGCTTCACTTTGAGTCCTCACTCGATCCAATCGGTCCACTAAGGAGCCCTCTCGCCCCTGAAGATTGCGGAACATTCCCGATGATTCTCACGAAAACCCGCGTATTTGGGACTACTTTCTGTCCGCGGAGGCTTTTTACAGGTTTTTTTTTATTAGAAACGATGTTCCCAATTATACAACAATGTAACGATAAGAGCGTTCGTCAACACCGGAGACAGTGTTGCACTCTCACTGCAATGCTGTATCGTGATCGCTGCAATGTTGCACACCAATGTCTCGGTTTGACACCCTTGGCATGATTGTAGTCGGTTGAGGAGGTGAAGAAGTGATCAGATAATGTCGTATGTCAAATACTGGCAGCGGTTGTGGTGGTGGTGGCGGCGTTGCTCAACACCCGTCTTAACGCAGTGACTCCCCGAACACTGTGACTAAGACCCCTGCACACGTACACACTTCTACACCTCGTCCCTTACTTTTGAATGCCATGAGGGAGACAGATAGGAGAAAGAAAGATTAACATATTCGCGAGTTTTCATACAATTTTTTTCTACCCATTGTTCATACCAAAGCTAGTGGAACTGTGTCGGGTGTATTTAGAATTCATGTATACTCTTGTCTGTGTATCAGACGCATCGTCGGCAGCTCTTGTCTAATCAGAAGCCGCCATTTGATAAAGTTCAATCTTCGGCGATGTTTGCTCATGTCCATTCAGAAGCCGCCATTTGTGTTGTGTCAGTCTTCGGGCAGTGTCGCTCTTGTCCGTCATCCGTTCGTCTTAAGCATCGCCGGCCAGTCCAGGATACTGTAACGGCAACATATCCCGAAATAGCTGTTTGCTCGTTTTGACAGCATTTTTCAGGGTCTCTGTGGGTTGTAGCCCCATATCCTCTTACAAGCGTCTTCATGATGGGCCATGTGCGGAGTCCCTTTCATTTCAAGCGGCAGCAGGCTATACTGATCATAGGTAGTCATGACTTTTTCTGATGTGGGGGCGCATTTGGACGTACGCCTGTTGTTAGTTATCCTGTTCGCCGTCATCGATGCCTCAGCATGTATTAATAGTCTCATCCACAACCCGATTCCAAAAGGCGGGTTCTCTCTCACTCGGGTCTGCCTGGGACGTAGCCTGACTATCAGCGATCAAGCTCTCCTTATCAGTGGATAGACTCAGCACTCTCTGCATCAGTGTCAGTCAGTGGATACTCGGAATCTGTCGGTATTGCCTCAGGATCTGCATCGGCTTCTGGCACCTTGATCTGTTCATACCCATGTATATTCTTCTGGTGTCGCATCATATCGTAGTGTCTGGTGAACTTGCGTTCGCACTGACTTTGGATTGGGCTTGCTTTTATGGATGTAACACAGTAACGCCCGCCAACGCCTCGCTTCAACACCCTATTGCATTAGGTCATGGTCTAAAGGACCACGTGATATCTCATGGAATTGACACTCATTCATTAAAATGCAGTGACGCCCGCTGTTACACCTTAACGCCCATCTCATCGCCTTATCGCCCTGTCGTAATGCCATATATTTAGTCGTTTGGACCACAGACGACTATACCAAGACGCCCACCACAACTGGCCTTCTTGCCCAGTGCGCATGAGCACGATGACTTTACCGGGGAAAGTCAACCAGCGGCCCCGAGGCCCCACCCATCGTACTCGACCGCCAGCCAAATCTATATTAAATACCCACACCCTATACTTTGCTCTAGAAAAAAATTGACCACAACTACCCCAAAACTCCGAATATGACCCGCAACTCGCCAATCGCTGGTCCAGGACCCTGTACACTCTACACAGCTCATTCACCTTCACATGCCCAATCCTTAAGGTTACCGTTTTGCGGTGGACATGTCTCAAATTCGCATTCGAGCTACTTTGCGCATTTTCCACTACTGGTAACGTTAGATGACATCACTTCCGGTAAACACCAGCGCAGTCGTAGTCTATACCTTGAGAGCTTCAATATGACTCCCAGCATGCTATATTTGGATGAGATAATATCAGTTATGATGTTTGTTTGAGTGGGCATACCAACTATTTACATGGTCAGTGTGGGGAATTCTTACCGGTCGACGGCTCGACCTAAGGAAAATGGTCAAAAAAATTCTGTGTTATCGGAAAAATAATTGCATATTAATTTTGTCATACATTGGAGGTCTAATCGGTTAAATAAAATATAATTAAACACTTGAGCGATCTATTATATTATATACAGGTAGTCGAGCCATGGAGTAAAAACCAGATATATATATATGGTCGGGCTAATTAACTTTCCTATACACACGTGGACGCCTTAATCGCTTTAAGTCTTTCACACTGGGCATAATTGGGCAGAAATCATTGTATTTTATTTCAACCTCTGTGAAAAATAATCCTGCGTTGTTATCCGGTTTGTCTCAGGTTAGCCCATTTGTGGTTAAGGTAACGGCGTTAACCCCCCAAATAGCGAGTCCTAACACGAACGATATGGGTGACTGCCAATAACTTAACTGTTTGTCCGTAATGAAAAACCCTTTAATCAGCTTGAATAACGGCGCATGGCAAACCGGTTTAGTTCAGGGACGATTCGGGAAGACCAATAATGAACACCTATACCTATATAATATAGGTATATAAACACTGAAAACTCGCGCAGTCGAAATATGTACTGGGGCAAAGTCAGTCGTACCCTCCCCTTTAAGGTAAATAACATATCGCACTATTGTATATATATACACTGGAATATATTCGTGCAGTGGTAATACTGGAAAATTGTCTAAAGTTCTAGATTATACAGACGCACGAGTGGATCAAAGCTTTTTCGTAAAGTATCCAATCGAAAGACAGACAGTCTTTGATCGCATTGTGACGATGTCGCGGCATTGTGACGTTGTCACGGACTTGATTAATTTTTCTAACACGGAGGAATCACTTTGGCAAAGGACTACAAGTTCTAACATACCTGAAACGCGGAGCTTATAAATATTTAAAGCGGAGTCTTTGCGTGTTCGTGATTACAGGTGAGAAATAAGCCAATGTGTATGCCGCCTAGATATTACCTAGATATGAATTTCACCATGTGTGTGCACATTTCTCTGCAGCAGATAGCTTTTCCAGCATTAGCGATGGATGATGCCCATAAACTATACCGACCCAAACTAGTTTAGATGGAAGTGTCCACCAATAGTTCACAGACAAATGTGATAGGTACCGGTTCTTATTAAGTTCCCACAATGTAGGCTTGTGCACATATGGGTGTGTGAATGCATTCTATGTAGGATATTACTGAAACACGCTTTGACCATGGAAATGAACGAAATTGGAACAAATTTCTCAGACGCAGGCGTTATTAACGCCATCAAGTCGGGAGATTCCAAACGCTTGCTAGTTCTTATAAAGAAAGGAATTACTGGTAATTTAGACAAAAAAGAAGAAAGCACGGGCGGAACGTATCTTCATATTATTGTTCAGACAGCGATGCTGTCGAATGAAGTGAAATTTGTGCCGATGATTTACCAACTGTCTAACGCGGGAATCGACGTCAACGCCCGCGACGCCCAAGGAAACAGCGCTCTAAGCCTGACGATTCGAAAATCGCTCCTGGAGCTAATGATAGCGTTACTGAAGGTCGGAGCAGTTTCCGGTCCCGATGATGAAGAAATGATTCCCGTACACACGAAGCTCTTTTCGTACGAGTTCCACAGCTGGTTCAAGAAGTTTTCTCCGGGATACTGGGAGACTGTACGTGACAATAACACGTTCAGAGTTAATAAACTGGTGAAGTCTTGGTGCAGGATTAATATACAGAGAGGCGGGACAAGTGTCTTGGAATTTGCCAAGGAGAACGACGCCGACGCCAAGATAATCGAGCTTCTTTCAAGAAATGAAGCATCCATAGATTTCGCGCACGCGACTATTGCGGGAGATAAAGAACGAATGAAGCTGCTTTTGTGCAATGACTCTGTGGATTTAGATATTAAAGACTTCTCACATCGAGACGACGTATTTTCACCTTTAACGCCCATCTCGTTGAGAGAAATTGCCATCAAATATGGACAGGATCATGTATTGGATTTGTTACAGAGGAAGATAGGCCAAATAAAACAACGAACGTATCTAGATGGAAAAACTAATGTTAAATCATCCATATGTACTATTTCTTGACCGGGGAAGATACCATACTTGATCTATCCAATACGCATGCATGTCCTTCTTCCAGGAGCAACGACAGAATACGCCGAGGAAAACAACGAACACGCCTACATAATTGCTTTTGAACAAAAAGAAATATACTGGCATCAAAATAAGTTGCACACGCATTGAACGACTTTGATTCCAGTTGAAGATGGGTCAACATCCAAGAACGGAAGTGCATGCATAATGGCGATAGTTGACACTTGATATGTCATTTGTCAGGCGATTTGATCAAACCGGAACTGAAGGTCTTGATGCCGACGTTTGAGTGGACAATTGTGAAAAAGCCATAAAAACCGGAAGTGCAGATGCCGACGGTTGAATGGCCAGTTGGATTAACGGAAGTGGTAATCCTGATAGCTGATTGGTGGCCAGTTGGATTAACAAAAGTGGCAAGCCTGATAGCGGACTGGTGACCGGTTAAATTAACGGAAGTGGTAATCCTAATAGATGATTGGTGGTCAGTTGAACTAATGAAAGTAGTAATCCTGGTATCTGATTGGTGACCAGTTGGATTAACGGAAGTGGTAATCCTGATAGCTAATTGGTGGCCAGTTGGACTAACGAAAGTGGTAATCCTGATAGCTGATTGGTGGCCAGTTGGACTAACGAAAGTGGTAATCCTGATAGCTGATTGGTGGCCAGTTGGACTAACGAAAGTGGTAATCCTGATAGCTGATTGGTGATCTGGTACTTTGTCCAAAATCATTCTGTACACAATTGTGAGATGTTAGGATTCCCGTGTTACAGAACGGAAAACACCGTAGATACAGGCAAATTGCATAGAAGTTTTTTGTCTTGCCCAATTCAACGCAATCAAAGGCGTGGTTAATTGAGATACATCGTGATCTCAATTCAAATGGATAAAAGTAAATACCCGCAATATGGATCTGACGACGGAAATACATGATGTGGACCGTTTTTATCTTACAAGAGCTTGTGAGGTATTTCACCAATTGTGCTATTTATTTCTTGCATAATTGGAATTTCGTGCTAAGTAACAGTGTTTTACGAAGAAAGTTCTTTTCCATTTATGGACACGAAAATTCTCTATGAATGACGAGTGCTTCCGGAATGTCAGATTGGACGCTTAAGGATACCGAGCCCTCCTGGCTGAAGAAAACGACCACTTTTGTGTTATTATTCAAGTTCAATATTCAACATTAGACCTTGCTTCTGTTGAAAACAAAGCAATTTGAAATTCCACTTCTAAATAGGGTAATTTTCGGTTGGAATCTATTTTTCTGAGGTCAATGTCGAAAGAGTCCCAGTCGTTTTCGGTACGATAAAATCAGATTTAAAACACTATTTTGGATTATACCCAACTATCATGTTTGAAATCATTATCTATCAATACTTGACTTTGATGTCCATTCGAAAAAGAAAAGAAAAAACAATATTTCAGTATAATTGCGTCAATTGTAAAAATCAATTGCCTTTTTGTTTGACATCTCTTTTAATTTTTTTTACCAAATTTACATGAAAACGTTTCAACATTTTAATGAAATTTCTCGAAAAGTATTTATCCTAAGACCTGAAATTTATGAAAATTTTGATAAATTTATTAGTTTGTTTTTAATTCAACTTGCTCAATTTTGTAAAGAAAATTTCCATTAAATGTCAACAGAATAAGAACTAGAACAAAAATTATAAAACTGAGACAAGGATTTCCTGTTGGAGTTGGAGTCTTATACCGGAAATGATGGTGTAAGTCACAATAAGTTGAATACTTAAAAAAAGAAAAATTTAAAACAGAAGGCTCATTTTTTAAATTAATTTTGTTAAAATCCGAATATCTTCACAGCGAACAAGTTTACAATGTGCAAACTTATATATTTGGAATGCTTGAGAAATACACTTTCAAGAAATATATATAGATTACCAGAGTTATGAGGTATCTTATTAGCTGCATGTATATAGACAGATTCTAGAGGGTGTGTAAAATTGTCGACAGGAGGGCTCAGTATCCTTAATGAGTATGGGCGATACAAAATAAGCATCAATATTTAATTTGAATACGTGATTATGGCAAGAGATGAACCTCGAGTGCGGATTTCGATCCTTCGCCCTAGCAGTGATTCCTGATGTAGCAGATTGTGAAGGCGAGAGAGCGCAGGCGAATTATGCAACCACCTTGTATGTGCTTCACAACAACAAAGACTTTCATACTGAGATACTTTATACAATTCCATGTGTCCTCAAATAACATTACAAAAGTATTGGAAGTTATGGTCGAAGATAAAAATGTCCACCATCATCTGAGCTCCGTTTCCTATAGATGAATCTGACATTTATTTCGTGTGCATCAAACACATATGGCACGCGAAAGTGCTTTTTATTCAAGAATTTCTGATATCGGAAATTGAATTCCCGATATCGGAATTGAAATTTCCGATATCGGAATTAAAATTTCCGTTATCGGAAATTCATGTCCTTTAATTTCCGATATCGGAAATTGCAATTTCCGATATCGGAAATTAGAATTTTGGATATCGGAAATTGAATTTCCGATATCGAGAATTGCAATTTCCGATATCGGAAATTCAATTCCCGATATCGGAAATTGAATTCCCGATATCGGAAATTGAATTTCCGATATCGGGAATTGCAATTTCCGATATCGGAAATTTGGAGACAATTCCCGATATCGGAAATTAAAAAAAAAATTAAATACTTTTTCTGATTTTCTTGTGTATTTTCTAAATTTTTCGCCTATTTTCTACAAACAGATTCTAGTTTATAACATAATTTCTTTAGATTTCTGTAATCTCTATAGTGACGTTGTCATAAATATCTGATTTATATATTCACCGAAAACCAAAGAAAACTCTTGGGACCTTTATACTTCGGAGAAAACCTTTACACCGCGGAGAAAACCTTCACACTGTGGCGGAAACCTTTACATCGCGGCGGAAACCTTTACATCGCGGAGGAAACCTTTACACCGCGGTGAAAACCTTTACACTGCGGTGGAAACCTTCACACCGCTGAGAAATCCTTTCCACCGCGGTGTAAAGGTTTCCCCCGCGGTGTAAATGTTTCCATTCATCCGTTTTTATTAACATGGGAATTATATCTGGGGACTGCATACCGAATGTCTTATCTGACCCCTATATCTTGTCGTCTCGTAAATGTACATGTGACATTCAGCGGTGATATGTTTATGAATAAAAGTGGTTACTGGAAAATCATTGAACTGTTTTATGTAGCTTCATCTGGAACAAAATATAGAACCAAAATGGTTCCATCATGGAACCCAATCGGTGCAATGGGTAATACCATTGTCACGATTGTATTAGTTTCAATTGTGTAGCGGGGAAAAAACATTTGGGTTCCATATGGAACTAAACTTTAAGAATGTTCCAAATCTTCACCTAGACGTTGAGTAATTGTGGATTATTTGATTTTTAAATTTCACAATCCGGATTTGTCTCTACAAATAGAACAATTGTTACCCTGTAGCAAAGCGTGTACTCTCTAAAAACTACCAAAAGTACACAAACTGTGTACCATAGGTACACATCGCTGTAACAAAATTGAACATCTACAATCACTGTGTAGCTGTGATACATAATAGAAAAAAAATAGATACAAAATAGAAAAAGTACACAAATTGTGTACTTCTGATACACATTTTATATCTATTTGCAAAACTGTTTTTTTAGATTATATGTGCCATCACATTTGTTGTAGAATGGTTGATGTGGGTATACAGGTGGGATACCTTAGTGATTTAAAAGCTTGTGGCATGTTATGCGCTTTCGTAAGGGATGTAACACAGTTAACGTTGACTTTATTTTCATTAAGCCGATTCATGGTGATCCGAATTGTGGGATATAATCGCACTTGATCCGCTTACAACATACTCTAGGCAATGCAACTAAATAATCTACATAAATACATGCAGAAAACGAAGTCACTACATTTTTATTATATACCAGGCCCAATTTCTAAAAAGGGTAATAACTGACATCAATAAAACACAACTCAGGATACAGGCATGCTTAACCACGTTCATTCAAATGCTTATCATAACAACTCGAATTCACCCCTTAATGTCCCTTAATTTAGGCGTGGTGTGCATGTATGGAATTTTTATGAATTCGGGTTTCAATCAATGGGTATGAATTAATTCGAGTCTAAACGTCACAAAGCTGAGAACCCCTCGGCCTTGTAGGTTTGTAAATCTGACCCTCGCTAACTGGTTATGAAGCCTGGTTCGTTTTAGTGTGGTTTCATTACACGTCACTGTAATTCCAAGTAACAAATGGTCTGTTCGAGGGAAAGCATAATTCGCTCACAATGCAGACTATACTTGATTCCCAATTCCCAGCATTATAAAAGGTAGAAGTGTGATTTGGCCTAAAGAGATAACCCGAGGAAATGCGGCGGCTACACTGGGCAATTTTGGCCATATATGGTCAGATCACTATTATTAATGGATAGTCACTTCCACAGATAGTCTACAGAATGAGCCCAGAAACAATAGTTTAAAGAGTGCGAGCATTCTTGTTGAATTTAGACATTAAACAACACTGGACGACAGAAGTAGTGGTCATTAAGCAACTAAACGCTTTTTTTCCCCGGATGTAACTATGACGTCACAACTTGATGGTTTGTAACGAGGCTTTTGATTGGTTGAGCTGTAAGTGTGAGGATGAATTTGATTGGTTGAGGTGTCGGCCATGTTGTAAAGCAAGATGGCGGCTGTCGGCCATGTTGTAAAGCAAGATGGCGGCGTGGTTCGGGAATGTTCGGGTTGTCGGGCATGTTGTAAAGCAAGATGGCGGCTGTCGGCCCTGTTGTAAAGCAAGATGGCGGCTGTCGGCCATGTTGTAAAGCAAGATGGCGGCGTGGTTCGGGTATGTTCGGGCATGTTCGGGCATGTTCGGGAAGGGTGGGGCATGTTGTAAAGCAAGATGGCGGCTGTCGGCCCTGTTGTAAAGCAAAATGGCGGCTGTCGGCCCTGTTGTAAAGCAAGATGGTGGCTGTGGGCCCTGTTGTAAAGCAAGATGGTGGGGTTGGTTCGTGAATGTTCGGGAATGGGGTGAAAAAGGTATAAAAGTAGGTGATTTTTAGTGAATGGGTTATAATC
>JAVTVY010056563.1:0-30441 GCA_036873755.1 Hanleya hanleyi
TTTGAAAAGTTACTCCGTAAAACAAAATGGCCGCCAGCGACCAATCAAAACGGTCGGATTTTCAAGTAACGGATGTGAACGGAGAAAGTGACGAAATATATGTTACATGATATGACGATCACGAATATGCGAAAATTTTGCTTCTAGGTCCGGTGGTTTGGCCGCCATTTTGAATTTTGTGAAAAACGGAACACATGTTTGAAGAGCTGTAACTCTTGAACCGTGGGAGATGCAGGTTTCTAATTTGTTGCATTCTATTCTCCAGAAGCAGCTCTTTCACAAATGTGCCATCCATTTTATCGTAGCTCTAATAGTTTTACCGCTATAGAGGAATCAATGTTGTCAGATTTTCAAATAATGCCGAAAATCACATAATTTGAGAAGTAATTTTGTTCAATATTACACAAACAACGAGTCGGATTATTCTTAGTTTTGGCGCACATACTCCTTGTATTAAGGATGTGATGCCAGAGAAATTACATCGTGATCGTTCAAATGGTTTCAGAGGTATGATAGAACGTAAAATTTGAGTAGGTGTGAGCATCTGACTGAAACTATACTTTACAAAAGCAGACTGTGAGAAGCGCTATCTCCGGCCGACCAATTTCCAAGCTTAACTTTCTCCATTCAAGTCTTTGTCTGGACTCCAGGGACCGTTTTCTGTACCTATTTCAACGTACTAACATTTCCGGTTCGATGAAGGAGCCATCTAGGGCGCAAACAAAGGCCAGAAACGTGTTCCCCGCGTGCTGCTGACCAAGAAAAAGTGTTTTTTGAAGCTCAAAATCCATTTTTGAATTTTTGGCATGTTGCCAACAGTTGAGTAAATGAGCCTGCACGTTCCACGGAGGGGGTGGGGTGGCTAGACGGATGCTAATCGTGCACCATAAGTATCTGCGCATGAAATATGGCTATCGCAATTGCAAAGACAGCCTAGATATGGAAGCCTTATTAACTGCTTGCAGTTCTAGTTATTAGGGTTGCAAGCCAGAGGCTGCAAACCTCTTATTATTGGTATTATTATTATTAGGCTTCCGACGAAAGTCGGAAGACTTCTTATTATTGTTCGGATTATTATTCTTATTATTCTTTTTATTCTTATTCTTCTCCGTGATTTTGTGGGTGCTAAATCTCAGCAACCATCAGGTCAATCATGCTCAAACTTCACACACATATTAGACATGTAGAGATCTACTGCATATTGAAAATTGGTTGTGATTGATCTCAGGGTTCGGCAGCCATCTTGGATTTACCCCGTTTTCAAAACAATCTTCCAAACCCTACTCCTCTGGAAGCAATGAAGCAACCAACACGAAACTTGGCACACATAATCAATGGATCAGGGTCTCTCAAAAGTCTGTTTGAAAAGTTACTCCGTAAAACAAAATGACCGCCAGCGACCAATCAAAACGGTCGGATTTTCAAGTAACGGATGTGAACGGCGAAAGTGACGAAATATATGTTACATGATATGGCGATCACGAATATGCGAAAATTTTGCTTCTAGGTCCGGTGGTTTGGCCGCCATTTTGAATTTTGTGAAAAACGGAACACATGTTTGAAGAGCTGTAACTCTTGAACCGTGGGAGATGCAGGTTTCTAATTTGTTGCATTCTATTCTCCAGAAACAGCTCCTTCTCAAATGTGTCATCTATTTTATCGTAGCTCTAATAGATTTGCCGCTATAGAGGAATCAAAGTTGTCAGATTTTCAAATAATGCCGAAAATCACATAATTTGAGAAGTAATTTTGTTCAATATTACACAAACGACGAGTCGGATTATTCTTAGTTTTGGCGCACATACTCCTTGTATTAAGGATGTGATGACAGAGAAATTACATCGTGATCGTTCGAATGGTTTCAGAGGTATGATAGAACGTAAAATTTGAGTAGGTGTGAGCATCTGACTGAAACTATACTTTACAAAAGCAGACTGTGAGAAGCGCTATCTCCGGGCGACCAATTTCCAAGCTTAACTTTCTCCATTCAAGTCATTGTCTGGGCTCCAGGGAGCGTTTTCTCTACCTATTTCAACGTACTAACATTTCCGGTTCGATGAAGGAGCCAACTAACATTTCCGGTTCGATGAAGGAGCCATCTAGGGCACAAACAAAGGCCAGAAACGTGTTCCCCGCGTGCTGCTGACCAAGAAAAAGTGTTTTATGAAGCTCAAAATCCATTTTTGAATTTTTGGCATGTTGCCAACAGTTGAGTAAATGAGCCTGCACGTTCCACGGGGGGGGGGAGGGTGGCTAAACGTCTGTTAAACGCACACCATAAGTATCTGCGCATGAAATATGTCTATCGCAATTGCAAAGACAGCCTAGATATGGAAGCCATCATAACTGCTTGCAGTTCTAGTTATTATTAAGGCTTCCGATGAAGATCGGAAGACTTCTTTGTTATTGTTCGGATTATTATTATTCTTATTATTCTTTTTATTCTTATTCTTCTCCGTGATTTTGTGGGTGCTAAATCTCAGCAACCATCAGGTCAATCATGCTCAAACTTCACACACATATTAGACATGTAGAGATCTACTGCATATTGAAAATTGGTTGTGATTGATCTCAGGGTTCGGCAGCCATCTTGGATTTACCCCGTTTTCAAAACAATCTTCCAAACCCTACTCCTCTGGAAGCAATGAAGCAACCAACACGAAACTTGGCACACATAATCAATGGATCAGGCTCTCTCAAAAGCCTATTTGAAAAGTTACTCCGTAAAACAAAATGGCCGCCAGCGACCAATCAAAACGGTCGGATTTTCAAGTAACGGATGTGAACGGAGAAAGTGACGAAATATATGTTACATGATATGACGATCACGAATATGCGAAAATTTTGCTTCTAGGTCCGGTGGTTTGGCCGCCATTTTGAATTTTGTGAAAAACGGAACACATGTTTGAAGAGCTGTAACTCTTGAACCGTGGGAGATGCAGGTTTCTAATTTGTTGCATTCTATTCTCCAGAAGCAGCTCTTTCACAAATGTGCCATCCATTTTATCGTAGCTCTAATAGTTTTACCGCTATAGAGGAATCAATGTTGTCAGATTTTCAAATAATGCCGAAAATCACATAATTTGAGAAGTAATTTTGTTCAATATTACACAAACAACGAGTCGGATTATTCTTAGTTTTGGCGCACATACTCCTTGTATTAAGGATATGATGACAGAGAAATTACATCGTGATCGTTCAAATGGTTTCAGAGGTTTGATAGAACGTAAAATTTGAGTAGGTGTGAGCATCTGACTGAAACTATACTTTACAAAAGCAGACTGTGAGAAGCGCTATCTCCGGGCGACCAATTTCCAAGCTTAACTTTCTCCATTCAAGTCTTTGTCTGGACTCCAGGGAGCGTTTTCTGTACCTATTTCAACGTACTAACATTTCCGGTTCGATGAAGGAGCCATCTAGGGCACAAACAAAGGCCAGAAACGTGTTCCCCGCGTGCTGCTGACCAAGAAAAAGTGTTTTTTGAAGCTCAAAATCCATTTTTGAATTTTTGGCATGTTGCCAACAGTTGAGTAAATGAGCCTGCACGTTCCACGGGGGGGGGGGGGTGGCTAAACGTCTGTTAAACGCACACCATAAGTATCTGCGCATGAGATATGTCTATCGCAATTGCAAAGACAGCCTAGATACGGAAGCCATCATAACTGCTTGCAGTTCTAGTTAAGGCTTCCGATGAAGATCGGAAGACTTCTTTGTTATTGTTCGGATTATTATTATTCTTATTATTCTTTTTATTCTTATTCTTCTCCGTGATTTTGTGGGTGCTAAATCTCAGCAACCATCAGGTCAATCATGCTCAAACTTCACACACATATTAGACATGTAGAGATCTACTGCATATTGAAAATTGGTTGTGATTGATCTCAGGGTTCGGCGGCCATCTTGGATTTACCCCGTTTTCAAAACAATCTTCCAAACCCTACTCCTCTGGAAGCAATGAAGAAACCAACACGAAACTTGGCACACATAATCAATGGATCAGGGTCTCTCAAAAGTCTGTTTGAAAAGTTACTCCGTAAAACAAAATGGCCGCCAGCGACCAATCAAAACGGTCGGATTTTCAAGTAACGGATGTGAACGGGGAAAGTGACGAAATATATGTTACATGATATGGCGATCACGAATATGCGAAAATTTTGCTTCTAGATCCGGTGGTTTGGCCGCCATTTTGAATTTTGTGAAAAACGGAACACATGTTTGAAGAGCTGTAACTCTTGAACCGTGGGAGATGCAGGTTTCTAATTTGTTGCATTCTATTCTCCAGAAGCAGCTCTTTCACAAATGTGCCATCCATTTTATCGTAGCTCTAATAGTTTTACCGCTATAGAGGAATCAAAGTTGTCAGATTTTCAAATAATGCCGAAAATCACATAATTTGAGAAGTAATTTTGTTCAATATTACACAAACAACGAGTCGGATTATTCTTAGTTTTGGCGCACATACTCCTTGTATTAAGGATGTGATGACAGAGAAATTACATCGTGATCGTTCAAATGGTTTCAGAGGTATGATAGAACGTAAAATTTGAGTAGGTGTGAGCATCTGACTGAAACTATACTTTACAAAAGCAGACTGTGAGAAGCGCTATCTCCGGGCGACCAATTTCCAAGCTTAACTTTCTCCATTCAAGTCTTTGTCTGGACTCCAGGGACCGTTTTCTGTACCTATTTCAACGTACTAACATTTCCGGTTCGATGAAGGAGGCATCTAGGGCGCAAACAAAGGCCAGAAACGTGTTCCCCGCGTGCTGCTGACCAAGAAAAAGTGTTTTTTGAAGCTCAAAATCCATTTTTGAATTTTTGGCATGTTGCCAACAGTTGAGTAAATGAGCCTGCACGTTCCACGGGGTGGCTAGACGGCTGCTAAACGTACACCATACGTATCTGCGCATGAAATATGGCTATCGCAATTGCAAAGACAGCCTAGATATGGAAGCCATCATAACTGCTTGCAGTTCTAGTTATTATTAAGGCTTCCGATGAAGATCGGAAGACTTCTTTGTTATTGTTCGGATTATTATTATTCTTATTATTCTTTTTATTCTTATTCTTCTCCGTGATTTTGTGGGTGCTAAATCTCAGCAACCATCAGGTCAATCATGCTCAAACTTCACACACATATTAGACATGTAGAGATCTACTGCATATTGAAAATTGGTTGTGATTGATCTCAGGGTTCGGCGGCCATCTTGGATTTACCCCGTTTTCAAAACAATCTTCCAAACCCTACTCCTCTGGAAGCAATGAAGCAACCAACACGAAACTTGGCACACATAATCAATGGATCAGGGTCTCTCAAAACTCTATTTGAGAAGTTACTCCGTAAAACAAAATGGCCGCCAGCGACCAATCAAAACGGTCGGATTTTCAAGTAACGGATTTGAACGGGAAAAGTGACGAAGTATATGTTACATGATATGGCGATCACGAATATGCGAAAATTTTGCTTCTAGGTCCGGTGGTTTGGCCGCCATTTTGAATTTTGTGAAAAACGGAACACATGTTTGAAGAGCTGTAACTCTTGAACCGTGGGAGATGCAGGTTTCTAATTTGTTGCATTCTATTCTCCAGAAGCAGCTCTTTCACAAATGTGCCATCCATTTTATCGTAGCTCTAATAGTTTTACCGCTATAGAGGAATCAATGTTGTCAGATTTTCAAATAATGCCGAAAATCACATAATTTGAGAAGTAATTTTGTTCAATATTACACAAACAACGAGTCGGATTATTCTTAGTTTTGGCGCACATACTCCTTGTATTAAGGATGTGATGACAGAGAAATTACATCGTGATCGTTCAAATGGTTTCAGAGGTATGATAGAACGTAAAATTTGAGTAGGTGTGAGCATCTGACTGAAACTATACTTTACAAAAGCAGACTGTGAGAAGCGCTATCTCCGGGCGACCAATTTCCAAGCTTAACTTTCTCCATTCAAGTCTTTGTCTGGACTCCAGGGACGTTTTCTGTACCTATTTCAACGTACTAACATTTCCGGTTCGATGAAGGAGCCATCTAGGGCGCAAACAAAGGCCAGAAACGTGTTCCCCGCGTGCTGCTGACCAAGAAAAAGTGTTTTTTGAAGCTCAAAATCCATTTTTGAATTTTTGGCATGTTGCCAACAGTTGAGTAAATGAGCCTGCACGTTCCACGGGGGGGGGGGGGGTGGCTAAACGTCTGTTAAACGCACACCATAAGTATCTGCGCATGAGATATGTCTATCGCAATTGCAAAGACAGCCTAGATACGGAAGCCATCATAACTGCTTGCAGTTCTAGTTAAGGCTTCCGATGAAGATCGGAAGACTTCTTTGTTATTGTTCGGATTATTATTATTCTTATTATTCTTTTTATTCTTATTCTTCTCCGTGATTTTGTGGGTGCTAAATCTCAGCAACCATCAGGTCAATCATGCTCAAACTTCACACACATATTAGACATGTAGAGATCTACTGCATATTGAAAATTGGTTGTGATTGATCTCAGGGTTCGGCGGCCATCTTGGATTTACCCCGTTTTCAAAACAATCTTCCAAACCCTACTCCTCTGGAAGCAATGAAGAAACCAACACGAAACTTGGCACACATAATCAATGGATCAGGGTCTCTCAAAAGTCTGTTTGAAAAGTTACTCCGTAAAACAAAATGGCCGCCAGCGACCAATCAAAACGGTCGGATTTTCAAGTAACGGATGTGAACGGGGAAAGTGACGAAATATATGTTACATGATATGGCGATCACGAATATGCGAAAATTTTGCTTCTAGATCCGGTGGTTTGGCCGCCATTTTGAATTTTGTGAAAAACGGAACACATGTTTGAAGAGCTGTAACTCTTGAACCGTGGGAGATGCAGGTTTCTAATTTGTTGCATTCTATTCTCCAGAAGCAGCTCTTTCAGAAATGTGCATTCATTTTATCGTAGCTCTAATAGTTTTACCGCTATAGAGGAATCAAAGTTGTCAGATTTTCAAATAATGCCGAAAATCACATAATTTGAGAAGTAATTTTGTTCAATATTACACAAACGACGAGTCGGATTATTCTTAGTTTTGGCGCACATACTCCTTGTATTAAGGATGTGATGACAGAGAAATTACATCGTGATCGTTCAAATGGTTTCAGAGGTATGATAGAACGTAAAATTTGAGTAGGTGTGAGCATCTGACTGAAACTATACTTTACAAAAGCAGACTGTGAGAAGCGCTATCTCCGGGCGACCAATTTCCAAGCTTAACTTTCTCCATTCAAGTCTTTGTCTGGACTCCAGGGACCGTTTTCTGTACCTATTTCAACGTAATAACATTTCCGGTTCGATGAAGGAGGCATCTAGGGCGCAAACAAAGGCCAGAAACGTGTTCCCCGCGTGCTGCTGACCAAGAAAAAGTGTTTTTTGAAGCTCAAAATCCATTTTTGAATTTTTGGCATGTTGCCAACAGTTGAGTAAATGAGCCTGCACGTTCCACGGGGTGGCTAGACGGCTGCTAAACGTACACCATACGTATCTGCGCATGAAATATGGCTATCGCAATTGCAAAGACAGCCTAGATATGGAAGCCATCATAACTGCTTGCAGTTCTAGTTATTATTAAGGCTTCCGATGAAGATCGGAAGACTTCTTTGTTATTGTTCGGATTATTATTATTCTTATTATTCTTTTTATTCTTATTCTTCTCCGTGATTTTGTGGGTGCTAAATCTCAGCAACCATCAGGTCAATCATGCTCAAACGTCACACACATATTAGACATGTAGAGATCTACTGCATATTGAAAATTGGTTGTGATTGATCTCAGGGTTCGGCGGCCATCTTGGATTTACCCCGTTTTCAAAACAATCTTCCAAACCCTACTCCTCTGGAAGCAATGAAGAAACCAACACGAAACTTGGCACACATAATCAATGGATCAGGGTCTCTCAAAAGTCTGTTTGAAAAGTTACTCCGTAAAACAAAATGGCCGCCAGCGACCAATCAAAACGGTCGGATTTTCAAGTAACGGATGTGAACGGGGAAAGTGACGAAATATATGTTACATGATATGGCGATCACGAATATGCGAAAATTTTGCTTCTAGATCCGGTGGTTTGGCCGCCATTTTGAATTTTGTGAAAAACGGAACACATGTTTGAAGAGCTGTAACTCTTGAACCGTGGGAGATGCAGGTTTCTAATTTGTTGCATTCTATTCTCCAGAAGCAGCTCTTTCACAAATGTGCCATCCATTTTATCGTAGCTCTAATAGTTTTACCGCTATAGAGGAATCAAAGTTGTCAGATTTTCAAATAATGCCGAAAATCACATAATTTGAGAAGTAATTTTGTTCAATATTACACAAACAACGAGTCGGATTATTCTTAGTTTTGGCGCACATACTCCTTGTATTAAGGATGTGATGACAGAGAAATTACATCGTGATCGTTCAAATGGTTTCAGAGGTATGATAGAACGTAAAATTTGAGTAGGTGTGAGCATCTGACTGAAACTATACTTTACAAAAGCAGACTGTGAGAAGCGCTATCTCCGGGCGACCAATTTCCAAGCTTAACTTTCTCCATTCAAGTCTTTGTCTGGACTCCAGGGACCGTTTTCTGTACCTATTTCAACGTAATAACATTTCCGGTTCGATGAAGGAGGCATCTAGGGCGCAAACAAAGGCCAGAAACGTGTTCCCCGCGTGCTGCTGACCAAGAAAAAGTGTTTTTTGAAGCTCAAAATCCATTTTTGAATTTTTGGCATGTTGCCAACAGTTGAGTAAATGAGCCTGCACGTTCCACGGGGTGGCTAGACGGCTGCTAAACGTACACCATACGTATCTGCGCATGAAATATGGCTATCGCAATTGCAAAGACAGCCTAGATATGGAAGCCATCATAACTGCTTGCAGTTCTAGTTATTATTAAGGCTTCCGATGAAGATCCAGAAGACTATTTGTTATTGTTCGGATTATTATTATTCTTATTATTCTTTTATTCTTATTCTTCTCCGTGATTTTGTGGGTGCTAAATCTCAGCAACCATCAGGTCAATCATGCTCAAACTTCACACACATATTAGACATGGCAGAGATCTACTGCATATTGAAAATTGGTTGTGATTGATCTCAGGGTTCGGCGGCCATCTTGGATTTACCCCGTTTTCCAAAAAAATCTTCTATACCCTACTCCTCTGGAATCAATGATGCAATCATCACGAAACTTGGTACACATAATCAATGGATCGGGGTCTCTGAAAAACTCAATAAGAGAAGTTGCTCCGAAAAACAAAATGGCCGCCAGCGGCCAATCAAAATGGCCGGATTTTCAAGTAACTGATTTGGACGGGGAAAGTGACGAAATATATGTTATATGATATGGCGATCATGAATATGCAAATATTTTGCTCCTAGGTCACGTGGTTTGGCCGCCATCTTGAATTTTGTCAAAAACGGAACACATGTTTGCAGAGCTGTAACTCTTGAACCGTTGGAGATGCAGGCTTCTAATTTGTTGCATTCTATTCTCTAGAAGCAGCTCTTCCACAAATGTGCCATCCATTTTATCGTAGCTCTAATAGTTTTGCCGTTATAGAGGAATCAAAGTTGTCAGATTTTCAAATAATGCCGAAAATCACATAATTTGAGAAGTAAATTTATTCCATATTACACAAACGACGAGTCGGATTATTCTTAGTTTTGGCGCACATACTCCTTGTATTAAGGATGTGATGACAGAGAAATTACATCGTGATCGTTCAAATGGTTTCAGAGGTATGATAGAACGTAAAATTTGAGTAGGTGTGAGCATCTGACTGAAACTATACTTTACAAAAGCAGACTGTGAGAAGCGCTATCTCCGGGCGACCAATTTCCAAGCTTAACTTTCTCCATTCAAGTCTTTGTCTGGACTCCAGGGAGCGTTTTCTGTACCTATTTCAACGTACTAACATTTCCGGTTCGATGAAGGAGCCATCTAGGGCACAAACAAAGGCCAGAAACGTGTTCCCCGCGTGCTGCTGACCAAGAAAAAGTGTTTTTTGAAGCTCAAAATCCATTTTTGAATTTTTGGCATGTTGCCAACAGTTGAGTAAATGAGCCTGCACGTTCCACGGGGTAGCTAGACGGCTGCTAAACGTACACCATACGTATCTGTGCATGAAATATGGCTATCGCAATTGCAAAGACAGCCTAGATACGGAAGCCATCATAACTGCTTGCAGTTCTAGTTAAGGCTTCCGATGAAGATCGGAAGACTTCTTTGTTATTGTTCGGATTATTATTATTCTTATTATTCTTTTTATTCTTATTCTTCTCCGTGATTTTGTGGGTGCTAAATCTCAGCAACCATCAGGTCAATCATGCTCAAACTTCACACACATATTAGACATGTAGAGATCTACTGCATATTGAAAATTGGTTGTGATTGATCTCAGGGTTCGGCGGCCATCTTGGATTTACCCCGTTTTCAAAACAATCTTCCAAACCCTACTCCTCTGGAAGCAATGAAGCAACCAACACGAAACTTGGCACACATAATCAATGGATCAGGGTCTCTCAAAAGCCTGTTTGAAAAGTTACTCCGTAAAACAAAATGGCCGCCAGCGACCAATCAAAACGGTCGGATTTTCAAGTAACGGATGTGAACGGGGAAAGTGACGAAATATATGTTACATGATATGGCGATCACGAATATGCGAAAATTTTGCTTCTAGATCCGGTGGTTTGGCCGCCATTTTGAATTTTGTGAAAAACGGAACACATGTTTGAAGAGCTGTAACTCTTGAACCGTGGGAGATGCAGGTTTCTAATTTGTTGCATTCTATTCTCCAGAAGCAGCTCTTTCACAAATGTGCATTCATTTTATCGTAGCTCAAATATTTTTACCGCTATAGAGGAATCAAAGTTGTCAGATTTTCAAATAATGCCGAAAATCACATAATTTGAGAAGTAATTTTGTTCAATATTACACAAGCAACGAGTCGGATTATTCTTAGTTTTGGCGCACATACTCCTTGTATTAAGGATGTGATAACAGAGAAATTACATCGTGATCGTTCAAATGGTTTCAGAGGTATGATAGAACGTAAAATTTGAGTAGGTGTGAGCATCTGACTGAAACTATACTTTACAAAAGCAGACTGTGAGAAGCGCTATCTCCGGCCGACCAATTTCCAAGCTTAACTTTCTCCATTCAAGTCTTTGTCTGGACTCCAGGGACCGTTTTCTGTACCTATTTCAACGTACTAACATTTCCGGTTCGATGAAGGAGCCATCTAGGGCACAAACAAAGGCCAGAAACGTGTTCCCCGCGTGCTGCTGACCAAGAAAAAGTGTTTTTTGAAGCTCAAAATCCATTTTTGAATTTTTGGCATGTTGCCAACAGTTGAGTAAATGAGCCTGCACGTTCCACGGGGGGGGGGGGGGGGTGGCTAAACGTCTGTTAAACGCACACCATAAGTATCTGCGCATGAAATATGTCTATCGCAATTGCAAAGACAGCCTAGATACGGAAGCCATCATAACTGCTTGCAGTTCTAGTTATTATTAAGGCTTCCGATGAAGATCGGAAGACTTCTTTATTATTGTTCGGATTATTCTTATTCTTCTCCCTGATTTTGTGATTGCTAAATCTCAGCAGCCATCAGGTCGATCATGCTCAAACTTCACACACATATTAGACATGTGGAGATCTAGTGCATATTGAAAATTGATTGTGATTGGTCGAAGGGTTCAGCGGCCATCTTGGATTTACTCAGTTTTCAAAAAAATCTTCTAAACCCTACTCTTCTGGAACAAATGAAGCAATCAGCACGAAACTTGGTACACATAGTCAATGGATCAGAGTCTCTCAAAACTCTATTTGAGAAGTTACTCCGTAAAACAAAATGGCCGCCAGCGACCAATCAAAACGGTCGGATTTTCAAGTAACGGATGTGAACGGAGAAAGTGACGAAATATATGTTACATGATATGACGATCACGAATATGCGAAAATTTTGCTTCTAGGTCCGGTGGTTTGGCCGCCATTTTGAATTTTGTGAAAAACGGAACACATGTTTGAAGAGCTGTAACTCTTGAACCGTGGGAGATGCAGGTTTCTAATTTGTTGCATTCTATTCTCCAGAAGCAGCTCTTTCACAAATGTGCCATCCATTTTATCGTAGCTCTAATAGTTTTACCGCTATAGAGGAATCAATGTTGTCAGATTTTCAAATAATGCCGAAAATCACATAATTTGAGAAGTAATTTTGTTCAATATTACACAAACAACGAGTCGGATTATTCTTAGTTTTGGCGCACATACTCCTTGTATTAAGGATGTGATGACAGAGAAATTACATCGTGATCGTTCAAATGGTTTCAGAGGTATGATAGAACGTGAAATTTGAGCAGGTCTGAGCATGTGGATGAAACTATACTTCACGAAAGCAGACTGTGAGAAGCGCTATCTCCGGGCGACTAATTTCCAAGCTCAACTTTCTCCAGTCAAGTCATAGTCTGGACTCCAGGGACCGTTTTCTGTGCCTATTTCATTGTACTAACATTTTGATTTCGATGAAGGAGCCATCTGGGGCGCAAACAAAGGCCAGAATCGTGTTTCCCACGTGCTGCTGACCAAGAAAAAGTGTTTTTTGAAGCTCTAAATCCATTTCTGAATTTTTGGCATGTTGCCAACAGTGGAGTAAATGAGTCTGCACGTTCCCGGGGGGGGGGGAGGGGCTAAACGTCTGTTAAACGCACACCATAAGTATCTGCGCATGAGATATGTCTATCGCAATTGCAAAGACAGCCTAGATACGGAAGCCATCATAACTGCTTGCAGTTCTAGTTAAGGCTTCCGATGAAGATCGGAAGACTTCTTTGTTATTGTTCGGATTATTATTATTCTTATTATTCTTTTTATTCTTATTCTTCTCCGTGATTTTGTGGGTGCTAAATCTCAGCAACCATCAGGTCAATCATGCTCAAACTTCACAAACATATTAGACATGTAGAGATCTACTGCATATTGAAAATTGGTTGTGATTGATCTCAGGGTTCGGCGGCCATCTTGGATTTACCCCGTTTTCAAAACAATCTTCCAAACCCTACTCCTCTGGAAGCAATGAAGCAACCAACACGAAACTTGGCACACATAATCAATGGATCAGGCTCTCTCAAAAGCCTATTTGAAAAGTTACTCCGTAAAACAAAATGGCCGCCAGCGACCAATCAAAACGGTCGGATTTTCAAGTAACGGATGTGAACGGAGAAAGTGACGAAATATATGTTACATGATATGACGATCACGAATATGCGAAAATTTTGCTTCTAGGTCCGGTGGTTTGGCCGCCATTTTGAATTTTGTGAAAAACGGAACACATGTTTGAAGAGCTGTAACTCTTGAACCGTGGGAGATGCAGGTTTCTAATTTGTTGCATTCTATTCTCCAGAAGCAGCTCTTTCACAAATGTGCCATCCATTTTATCGTAGCTCTAATAGTTTTACCGCTATAGAGGAATCAATGTTGTCAGATTTTCAAATAATGCCGAAAATCACATAATTTGAGAAGTAATTTTGTTCAATATTACACAAACAACGAGTCGGATTATTCTTAGTTTTGGCGCACATACTCCTTGTATTAAGGATGTGATGACAGAGAAATTACATCGTGATCGTTCAAATGGTTTCAGAGGTATGATAGAACGTAAAATTTGAGTAGGTGTGAGCATCTGACTGAAACTATACTTTACAAAAGCAGACTGTGAGAAGCGCTATCTCCGGGCGACCAATTTCCAAGCTTAACTTTCTCCATTCAAGTCTTTGTCTGGACTCCAGGGAGCGTTTTCTGTACCTATTTCAACGTACTAACATTTCCGGTTCGATGAAGGAGCCATCTAGGGCACAAACAAAGGCCAGAAACGTGTTCCCCGCGTGCTGCTGACCAAGAAAAAGTGTTTTTTGAAGCTCAAAATCCATTTTTGAATTTTTGGCATGTTGCCAACAGTTGAGTAAATGAGCCTGCACGTTCCACGGGGGGGGGGGGGGTGGCTAAACGTCTGTTAAACGCACACCATAAGTATCTGCGCATGAGATATGTCTATCGCAATTGCAAAGACAGCCTAGATACGGAAGCCATCATAACTGCTTGCAGTTCTAGTTCTTTTTATTCTTATTCTTCTCATGATTTTGTGTGTGCTAAATCTCAGCAACCATCAGGTCAATCATGCCCAAACTTCACACACATATTAGACATGTAGAGATCTGGTGCATATTGAAAATTGGTTGTGATTGGTCTCAGGGTTCGGCGGCCATCTTGGATTTACCCCGTTTTCAAAACAATCTTCTAAACCCTACTCCTCTGTAACCAATGATGCAATCAGCACGAAAATTGGTACACATAATCAATGGATCGGGGTCTTTAAAAAACCAATAAGAGAAGTTGCTCCGTAAAACAAAATGGCCGCCATCGGCCAATCAAAATGGTTGGATTTTCAAGTAACGGATTTGGATGGGAAAAGTGACGAAATATATGTTATCTGATATGACGATCATGAATATGCAAAAATTTTGCTCCTAGGTCACGTGGTTTGGCCGCCATTTTGAATTTTGTCAGAAAAGGAACACATATTGTACAGGCTATAACTCTGGATCTACGGGAGGTACAGCGTTGCAGTTTATTGATTTGTATTGTGCAGGAGCTGCTCTTTCAGAAAAATGCCAGCCGTTTCCACCTAGGTTCAATAGTTTCCCCGCAATTCTCAAATCTAACTCCCCCAAATTTACGAGTTGACGGATTATTCGTCGGTGATAACTATGTAGGTTAGATGTAAAAGGAAGCAATGACGTCACTATAAGCACAGCTTGGTTGATATAAGAATATCCCACATTAAATGCTGAGTTGTTTTATTACTGGATATTATCATAGCTAAATGTTATTGCTTTATTTAATTTAATCGTAGCTTAAATAATTTCCCCGCTATTCTCAAATAGTGGTATCGCACTGTTTCGTGCTGTTGGGGTCCCGCAGGGGAATTCCCCCAGAACAGACATGTAAAATTGAAAATGCCATTTCCATGGTACGTTGCAATATTAGTAGGGGATTTCCAGCCTGACATGATCGCTTCAAACATTTCGCAATATTCTGCCAGATTACGCAATAACACTCAGGTTCGCCCGTTATGACCATGTAGAGACACCAGGCACTACAGAGTGAAAGGTGTATAAACGAACATTTAGGGTTCTCTCTGTTTTATTCATTTGAGGTGCAGGCTGTATGTATGTTCATAATTGTTGAAATGGACTGTAGTTCGTGTCGCATTATCCTAAGGACCACAACAGACTGACTGGATTTGTATGCTGTAAAACTGTGGAGTTATCAGGAGATTGAACACACACGTGAGTGCCGTATTTACCATGTATAATTTGAAATACTGTATCTTTATTTACCTTAATTATCTATATTGCAAGCGTTTATTCTCTTGAACCTTGATAGGTACAAATTACTAGGTTGCTGAGATGTATTGTAAAGGCTATGGTGCGTTGCACTGAATGCAAAATACTGTCGATTAGCTGAACGGTTTAGCGGCCACATTCCGCCATATGCCTGGACACTAGGCCCTGTGTAGAACTGGTTCCCGGTAGCCACTGCTCGCAGTTTCAATTAGTATTATTATTAGGCTTCCAAAAAAATTCAGAAGAGAATGTATATCCTCTGTCGCAGTGACTCTCAATCGTGAGAAATTAAACAAAGGAATTTCAAAGAAACGTTCTTGTACGGGTGGTCGATACCCAAGTACGAATTCATATGTAGACAAACATGTACAACTGGCAAAGAAAAAAATACACACGGTATAATAACACACTTTGTCTTTTCGACCTATTCCAACTAATTTGAATACGGGATAGAAGAGAGGAAGATAGAATATGTAAATGAGTAACGTGATTGTTGAACAAATTTGGCTAATTTGCACGTAACTACCGATTCAAGATTCGCTGAACGACGTTTTATTCAATCTCAATTATTCCCCGCGGTTGTTTTAAATCAGCATACTGATATCTCTGACTGCAAGGACTTATTTTCTTGAACCCTGATAGGTACAAATTTCTATGCTACTGACATATCGGGAATACCAGGGTATGTTGCACTATTTGGAATTATTAATTGGGGATTTCCAGCCTGGCAGGATTACTTCATGTAACATTTTGCAATATTCTGCCAGATTACGCAATAACACTGCACATATCCATATATAATTATTTCACAACATTGGTACCGAGAAATACTTCTATTTTAAAGAATGCATGATTAATGTGCATTTACAATGTACATGTTCGTCGAAAACAAACTCCGGCATCTTTGACATTGCATTTTCGACAGTTTCATTGACATTGCGTTTTCGACAGTTTCATTGCAGATCTTGAATTTTGTGGAGAAGTTTACCAATTTTGCAAGGGCCTACTCTCTTAAACCCTGATAGATACAGATTTTTATGTTGCGATAGGTGCAATACGCAGACGATAGTATAGTAACAGTATAGTGACTCACATTTAGTAGTATAAAAACGCATTTCGGGCCCTATTGACCTTATAGCGCAACGCGCAGAGGATAGAAAAGTAATCTTGACTCAGATTTAGCAGCATAAAAGCGCATATCATATCGAGTCCTATTGACCTTGCGGCGCAATGCGCAGAGGATAGTATAGTAACAGTTTCTTGACTCACATTTAGTAGTATAAAAGCTCATTTCGAGCCCTATTGGCCTTGTAGCGCAATGCGCAGAGAATAATTATCTATATCCAGCTGTAAATCTGTATAATATTTAGCGATTCTCGGTAACAAACTTTGCACGAATTTATTAATTTTTCTGCTGTACTTTTTCTGTGTGAGCAGCGAGAAACTTTCCGCGAATATAAACTGCCTGTAAGCTTTACGTTATGGTAACACAGCTTAGGCAGCATTGCCAGATTACGGACATATTTTTGTGAAATTGAAACGCTAACCACCCAGACTATCCAGATTCACATTTAGTAGTATAAAATGGCATTTCGGGCCCTATTGACCTTGCGGCGCAACGCGCACAGCATAGTATAGTAACAGCATGCTGACTCACATTTGGTAGTATAAAGGCGCATTTCGGGACCTATTGACCTTGCGGCGCAACGCGCAGAGGATAGTATAGTAACAGCATGTTGACTAACATTTAGTAGCATAAAAGCGCATTCCGGGCCCTACTGACCTTGCTGTGCAATGCGCAGAGGGTAGTATAGTAACAGTATCGTGACTCACATTTAGTAGTATAAAAGCGGATTTCGGGCCCTATTGACATTGCGGCGCAATGCGCAGAGGATAGTATAGTAACAGTATATTGACTCACATTTAGTAGTATAAAAGCGCATTTCGAGCCCTATTGACCTTGCGGCGCAATGCGCAGAGGGTAGCATAGTAACAGTATATTCACTCACATTTAGTAGTATAAAAGCGCATTTCGAGCCCTATTGACCTTGCGGCGCAATGCGCAGAGGATAGTTTAGTAACAGTATATTGACACATTTAGTAGTATAAAAGCGCATCTCGAGCCCTAGTGATCTTGCGATGCAATGCGCAGAGCATAGTATAGTAACAGTATATTGACTCACATTTAGTAGTATAAGAGCGCATTTCGAGCCCTATTGACCTTGCGGCGCAATGCGCAGAGGATAGTATAGTAACAGTATATTGACACATTTAGTAGTATAAAAGCGCATTTCGAGCCCTATTGACCTTGCGGCGCAATGCACAGAGTATAGTATAGTAACAGTATATTGACTCACATTTAGTTGTCTAAAAGCGCATTTCGAAAAAAGGGAATGTGCAGAGGATGGTATATAACAGTATATTGACTCACATTTAGTAGTATAAAAGAGCATTTTGAGCCCTATTGACCTTGCAGCGCAATGCGCAGAGGATAGTTTGGTAACAGTATATTGACTCACATTTAGTAGTATAAAAGCGCATTTCGAGCCTTATTGACCTTGCGACGCAATGCGCAAATGATGGTATATTAACATTATATTGACTCACATTTAGTAGTATAAAAGCGCATTTCGAGCCCTATTGACCTTGCAGCTCAATGCGCAGAGGATGGTATATTAACAGTATATTGACTCACATTTAGTAGTATAAAAGCGCATTTCGAGCCCTATTGACCTTGCGGCGCAATGCACAGAGGATAGTATAGTAACAGTATATTGACTCACATTTAGTAGTATAAAAGCGCATTTCGAGCCCTATTGACCTTGCGGCGCAATGCACAGAGGATAGTATAGTAACAGTATATTGACTCACATTTAGTAGTATAAAAGCGCATTTCGAGCCCTATTGACGTTGCGGCGCAATGCGCAGAGGATGGTATATTAACAGTATATTGACGGACATTTAGTAGTATAAAAGCGCATTTCAAGCCCTATTGACCTTGCGGCCCAATGCGCAGAGGATAGTTTGGTAACGGTATAATCAATATATTGACTCACATTTAGTAGTTCAAAAGCGCATTCAGCGGCCATCTTGCATTTACTCCGTTTTGAAAAAAATCTTTTAAACTTTACTCTTCTGGAACCAATAAAGCAATCAACACGAAACTTGGTACACATAATCAATGGGTCTGGGTCTCCCAAAATTCTATTTGAAATGTTGCACCGTAAAAGAAAATGGCTGCCAGCGGCCAATCAAAGTTGTCGAATTTTCAATAACGGATTTGGAAGGGGAATATGACGAAATACATGTTCAGGAATTAGAATTAGTATTAATTGAATTGAATATTCAAAGTGTCTGTCAGGATAGTCAAGATCGTCTATCATGCGTAATTTCGGAAGCCGACCCATAGCTGCTCGCAGCTCTAGTTAACGGTTAATATTGTTACGGTCAACCGGGAATTCCTAAGACAACTTCGTTGCAGAAATACCCAGCTGATCGGTCAGGATAGCTGATTATTATTTCATAAAAATCACCAATAGTCAGTTCTGACACCACCGGTTTCTAACCGGAATTCCACATTGTACTGAATACTCTAATGTTGAATAACTGGATAAATGCAGTAATAAGTTGAATGACTTTTATTCGTATAATAAACTCTGTATTGATTACATCAATAGATTCACATTGATATCATTAAATTCATCGTAAATGAATATCCAATAAACGTAAGCTCTCCTGATGTTTCGTGTTCTGTTGTTATTCCGTTCAGATTCTGTACTACACCGTTTTCGTGTCCTGAGTATATTTCTGGATCTTGTGTAATTTGTACATCATATCCCCGATCTCTGATGGAAGATCGTTAGTTACGTTGGTATTCGATAAAATTTCACCCCGTCCTTTATATATGGTTGCATCCCGGCTTTGTAAGTTGTCTGTTTGACCTGTGTGTGTCCGTAATTCACGTCCGTGATTCCCGGATCTGGATTTTCTATTATGTTGATTTCAGGTAAGTATTGATACCATGGATATCTCTGTATGCCGATATGCTGGATCCGTGTATTCGGCTACCCGTGTTACTGAAAAGCTTACTCCGTGATTTATCCAGGGGTGCGTTTAATAAGAATGAATGTGTTTTAGTGTTTCAGTGCTAACACTCTGGCTTGGTCTGTCAATGAGTGAAAACTCTAGTACTCTTCACATTCATTAAATGTAAGCTTCTGATTGTCCCTGTTATAATCGTGCCTGCATTAATCCTATAACCTGTCATATGTGCTGTAGTTCATATGATCTGTCGTATGTGTGACACTGATCCTGGGCTGGATATTAACAATGTATCAATATGACTGAACAATGACGTCTATGTGGATTTCAAAGTTCGGTAATATATTTTAGCCTATCGACTAGTACATATACACCTCTGCAATGTTTTCCATTCATCCAGTAAATTTATCTCGGGGTTCCAGATATTTTCCTCGGGGTAGATTTCCTGGGAATATGATATCAGCAGGTTTTTCCTGTTTGATTACAATAGTATGGATTACAAAGCTCTGGGATACATTTTAGCCTATCGACTAGTAAATGTACACCTTCGCAAAGCTTTCCATTTATCCAGTGAATTTTCTCAGGGTCCAGAAATTTATCTCGGGGTTCCAGATATTTTTCTCGGGGTAGATTTCCTGGGTATATGAGATCAGCAGGTTTTTCCTCTTTGGTTACAATAGTATGGATTACAAAGCTCTGGGATACATTTTAGCCTATCGACTAGGAAATGTACACCTTTGCAAAGATTTCCATTCATCCAGTGAATTTTCTCGGGGTCCAGAAATTTATCTTGGGGTTCCATATATTTTTCTCGGGGTTCCAGATATTTTTCTCGGGGTTCCAGATATTTTTCTAGAGTCTGTGCATAGACACTGACGGACTACCAGTTTATTCTAGCATACTCCTTGCTGTACTTGTCCCCTTTTTAATTACCTGGTTGTAAAGGATTTCAGGGTTCTTTTTATCTCGTTGGCTGTGCTCACAGGATAGCTCACTGTGCAGCTGACTCGGTTGGTACCAAGTGAAGATTCTCCGTGTGACGACGTAATTTATACTTTCCCGCTCGTGCAGCGTTAGCGCTCCCTATCGGAGTACAGGGCACTTCCATATCCTGGAAACCTCAGAAGAGCTTACTATCATTACTCATTAAACTGGAACTAATTGTTCGCAATCTTAGCTGAATAGGGATCTCAATTATCAAAGCTAATTATTTCAATCCTTTATAATTAATGATAACCCACGAAAAGTACTCTAAAATGAACTGAAAGTTGGTTCAGGAGTAGAGCCTCGATCTCGATCTTTTCGTCAACATGGCGATCACCGAAGAAATCTTTGGTCAGAAATTGTGCATAAATGTTAATTTAATAAACATCAATGAAAACCATGTTACGACAACAGCTGGGCGAGCAACTAGAATGATCAATTAACCATTACAGTAAGTGCCAACGTGGATAGAGACGTATTCATCTTTAGAACAAGTAAAATTGTTTGCTATCAGAACTCTGTCAAATTACAACAACAACAACTAGAACTACTTGATTATCAACTAGAACAAATATTTTTAAAAATGCTGACAGGAAAAATATATTACTATGCGTTAGGGCGAATGTATATATATCAGCAACATTTCACGTAGCATTAGTCTACACACACAAAAATATATCCCTCTCCTTTTTCTGACTCGTCACATTGCCCCCCTCTTAGATGTTAGCTGTCCTCAGCAACATCGAAAGCATCAATATGAAATCATTCATGTACATTTAATCATGACACTATTAATTCAGTGTATTTTATGTCTTCCTCAGGTTGGTTTCTCCATAAACATCGTTCATCTGGTCTTCTAAACTCTGGTTCAGACATCTGGTCCTCCTCTGGTCATCCGTGGGGTATGGTCCAAGGAGTGACATCATCTTCATCCATGGTGTATCATCAGAGGAGTGACGGTCATCTTCATCATCATCTTCATGGTCTCATCATTATCAGATGTGTAGATGTTTGTGATACTCTCATGGTGTTGGAATCCTTGTACCATCTTCTGTTCATCCTTCCATCTACTTGTCATCTCGAGGTCTGCGTGTTTGTATCGCAATACTCTTGGAGTGAGCTAAATTACAAGCGTCTAGTCCGTCATTCATTATCCAGCCGTCGTCCATTAGAGAATATCCGCGTCCATAATCCAAAGACCTATTCCATTTCCACATAACAGTATTAGCACCAAATTCAAAAAGACAATCATAGTATACATAAACATAGGCTTGTTTCCTGCAAGAGAGAAGCGGTCAACAGTTTTCAATGATGCCGGCAAGACATCATGATGTTCCAAAAATATCAAATCCGTATCGCTGATCAGTATTCTTAATCCATAATATTCGTTATAAAGTCGTCATCTAAAGAATGATGTATCTCAGTCACGCTTTGATTGTGACTGTTCATATGAGTACCATGAGGGTCTTGAAGTACATGGGTTCATACGGCCCCTAGCCCCGGGTTAAGCGGAATTAGACACAAGTTACGAAACGTAGCGCCATAGATCTTGCACGCTACGTTCGTATTTTGCTATCAGCATGCGATATGTATCGCCAAATTTGAGAAAACTTTGAGTGGAGGCGCTTGGTGGAATAGCCCTGTTTTATAAGTTCCTGCAACAATGCTTTGTGACGTTGATTAAAATCGTCACATTTAACACAGGATCTAGCAAATGCTACTAGCGAGATATGTATACGCCATATGCAGGTCCCACTGGAATATTACTATCCAGAAAGGGATAGTTTACGATGTCGAAATTGTAATCATCTCTTTTGTCATAAAGTCGACGAGAGAGAATGCCCGCTTCATTTTTATAGAGATATAGATCTAAATAAGATGTGCCTGTAGGACTATCTGTAGTTTCCTTCAAATCCAGTGAAGGTGGATATATATCCTTCACTGCGTCATTTATATAGCGATTATCCACAGCGAGAAGATCGCCTATATAGCGTTTGGTGAATGAGAAGGAACGGGCTTTGAATGAATCGGTTTTTGAAAGCGCCTGCATATAGTCATATTCATAAGAGAACAGATACAGGTCAGCCAACAGGGGTGCACAATTAGTACCCATTGGAATACCTATATACTGCTGATATATTGTGTTGCCAAATTTCACATAGATATTTTTAATGAGAAATTCAAGCAACTCTATAAACAAAGAAACATCCCATGAATGATATCTCTTGAATGTGGTCGAGCTAAAGAATGCTTTATGGCTTCCGACATTAATATATCTACGATCAGTTTTCTTGAACACAGATACCATTAATGAACTTAGACGGTCAATAAGGTAGCCCTTCTTAGCCCATTTTAGGACTGACGTACCCTCATATGGCTTCAACTTATTGTGATGGATAACCCTTTTTACCATATCTTCATCCATCTGGATGATGTAATCCAAGTCATTTAATTTCTTGATTACTACGTGTGGTCCGCTGTATGGGAGTGTTAGTTTTGCACTGATACCCTTCTCTCGTTTCTCGTGATAGTACCACACATAATCCCCCGGTTTGTAGGTGTGTGCTAATGTTTTCCCATCGTAAGTTTTCTTTTGTCGGTTGGCTGTGATTTTGAGACGCTGGCGGGTGATATCATGAGCATGTTGTAACTTGTCACGAAGTTCATCAACGTATTCCCCATATGTGGTCAAGTTTTCTTGATCTTCTGGACCAACGGTACCATATATTACCTCAGCTGGGAGTCGTAGTTCTCGACCAAGCATCAGCAAATTTGGAGTCAAGCCTGTGCAATCATGAGGGGTAGCTCTGTATGCTGCAGCCAAACATCCCAAGTAAAGGTCCCAACTTTCCTGATCATCCTTGATGTAAGACCGGATGATTCGTACTAGTGTGCGATTAAAGCGTTCCACCTTTCCATTACATTGGGGATGTCTAGGCGTCGTTCGAGTTTTCCGAATCTCAAGTAGTTTACAAAGTTCGGTAAATATGTCGCTTGTATAGTTCGATCCCTGGTCACTGTGCAAGTCTAAAGGACAGCCATACCTACTAATGACTTCATTCAGGATGACTTGAGCACACGTCTCTGCTGTTTGATCCGGAAATATCTCCACCAAATTAGTAAAATGGTCTGTTACAATTATGATGTACTTGTTCCCTCGTTCCGTTTCTGGAAAAGGCCCTAAAATATCCGTCGATAGCCTGTCCATAGGGGCTCCGACTCTCATATCTCCAAGAGGTGCTCTGGGTGACTTCGTCGGGGCTTTGTTGGCTCCGCAAGTATCACAACGACGAACCCAGTTTTCTACATCCTCTCTAAGCTTCCACCAGTGAAATCTATGTAGTGCCTTCTCATTAGTCTTTTTACGACCTAAGTGACCCGCAAGGATGGACCCGTGCATCTGACTGAGGACAAGGTCTCTCATACTTCTGGGAACCACGAATTGCCAGTGACTGCCAGTAGCATCCTTGCGAAGAAATCTCCGGAAAAGTACTCCATCCCTTACAGTGAGGTTATCCCACGAATTCCAGTAATGTCTTGAGGCTGGACTCGATGCACACACGTCTGGTCCAGAGGGTCGTTGACCATCCTCAAATGACTTGAACACTGGTCCTATATCTGGGTCCTCTAGTTGCTTTTCCTTCAGTGTTGACATAGCATAACCCTGCATCCAGGGTGTCTCAGAAACTTTGCGATTAATCGCAGAAGGATCCAATCCTTTGGTCTGCACGTCGAGGTAAGTTTCTGCAACATCGTTATTACCAGCACATGGTCCAATGGTGTTCTCCTCGATCAGCTTCGACCTCTAGGTTCCGAAATGACTGGCATTTGCCACTAGCCATGTGCCCAGTCTCAAGGTCTTTCAGGGTGACCATACCAAGGAAAAACAGCACAAACCAACAGGCTGCCGCGAACACCCTATTCCTCAGCCTTCTTAAAAAGTTGTCAGTTCTGGCGTTTGCAGACAATTTAATGGGTGAGTTAACCCTCCGTAGCTCATCCTCGGCTTTGGGGCTGTCTACCAAATTACTCTGCATTTCCACGCCTCTTTTCTGACACTTCGGACAAGGACCACATTTCTAAGTCCCATCTTGAAATGTATCGTCATCAACAGGATTGGGATATCGAGACATAGCATCTGCATTCTGATGCCGATTTCCGGGTCTATGCTCGATATCAAAGTCAAAGGCTGAGAGAATTTCGATCCATCTCGCTATCCGATTCTTCGGTTCTCTAAGGCTAAAGAGCCATTTCAGTGCCTCGTCATCTGTTCTAATAAGGAACTTCCTTCCCAAAAGGTAATGACGATAGTACTCTGCAAAGAATTTTACTGTCAGGAGCTCTTTGTCCGTTACACACTAGTTCCGTTCAGCTTTGTTAAGGGTGCGGCTTGCATATGAAACTTGTGAGAGTACTGCCCCAATACTTATGTCACAGGCATCAGTATCTATGATGAAGTAACATCCGTCCTTGGGGTAACCCATTATATCTGCTCCTGTAAGTACCGTCTTCAGGCTATTGAATGCCTCTTCGCAGCTTGCTGTCCATGTGAAAGGAATATCTTTCTTTGTTAATTCGGTAAGTGGATGTACTAACTTTGAGAAGTCTTTCACCCAGCGACGATAGTAGCTTCCTAGACCAAGTATACCCCTAACTTCTGTAACATTTCTTGGTGTAGGCTAGGCCACAATCTTCTCAATGTTAGTCTCATTTGGGCGGATTCCGTCTCCAGAGATAACAAGTCCAAGAATTCAACTTCCCTTTTCATCAGATGACATTTGGACGGCTTCAACTTTAGCTTAGCTAGCCTGATCTTTGTTAGCACTTCCTCAAGTCTGTGTGTGCTGTTCAAATGTGTGTCCAAATATGACGACGTCGTCTAGGTACAACAGACGCGTGATCCATTGCAATCCTGACAGAGCTAGTTCTATGTATCTCTGGAATGTTGATGGCGAATTGCAGAGACCAAAAGGCATTTTGGTGCACTCAAATAATCCATATTTAGTGACAAACGCTGTTTTAGGGATGTCTTCTGTCTTGATAGGCACCTGATTATAGGCAGAGATCAAATCAGGAGGACCGCACTGCGGTGGTCTAATGGTTAGAGCGTCGGCCTCGTAAGCGGTAGGTACTGGGTTCGATCCCAGGCCGGGTCATACCTAAGACTTGAAAAATGGAACTTGTTGCTCCTCGCTTACGCTCAGCATTAAGAGGATAGAACAAGGACTGGTTCGCTCGGTGTCAGTATAATGTGACTGAGTGGGGTGTCATGTCTGCCTACGGCATGATATTTCAGTGGGACAGCACTATAAAATGGCAGCATTAGATCTGCTATGTTACAAGTAGGTACCCCTGCCCCTCCCCCTCCCTTCCCTTCCCCGTCGTGATATAGCTGAAAAAATGTTGAAAGCGACGTTAAACCCTATTCACTCACTCACTCACTCAAATCAAGAGTTGAAAACCAAGTTGCTCCTTCAACTGCGTCAAGACAATCCTGGATTCTTGGTAGTGGGAATGCATCTTTCTTAGTTACCTGGTTGAGACGTCTGTAATCTATGCATGGGCGTACAGTACCACATTTCTTCCTCGCCAAGACGATGGGTGAAGCCCAAGGTGAAGTTGAAGTCGGTGGCTGTTTTATGGGCTTGGCATCTCCAGTATCGATGGAGTGTTCCACTAAATCTGTACACCCAATATCAAACTCATTCTTGGAAAATACATCTCCATACTCTGTCAGAAGTTCAGCTACGACATCATGTTTGGGAGTCTCCAATCTGTGTATGGTCTCCTTATATAGGTCTATGAGGTGTTCCGGAACTCCCATTTCCACTCTACTCTTTGTCTGTGGTACCTCTGATACTTCACGGGTAATATCAGTTTGTTGATTGATCAGTTGGATTCGACGGATTGCATACATGTTACTTCCTTCTGATTCATTTTCCTTATCCAGCAGCGTTGTGATGTCCGAGTCCACAAATTCAGCATATCCGACACACGTGTTTTGTTTGATCACCCTAGATGTGGGGAATGGGTTGAATACCCTGACCTTGATATTTTTGCTACTCCCAATATCAACGAAGCACGGTGCGATGATAAGTGAATGTTTCTCTGTAAATTCGGGTGAACCTTCTACTAGGAGCTCCGTTTCAGCTTCTTTCATGCTAGTCTTGTTGACAACAGCATCCACATTCCCGGGATGTTTATATCATTTGTAGCAGTTACCCTTTTCAATTTTGGCAATGGGATCTGTTTGAGGGGTATAACTGTCTTGTTTAAAACTATTTTCCCTTCACTTAGTAGTGTGTCAGCTGGTCCATCCGGTCCCGTCTGTAGAATATCTGTTCCCAATAGGATTTCGTCCTCCATGTCTGCGATCACCAGTTCCCGTTTAGCTTTAGTGTTCCAATGGAAATATCGAAAATACCCTTGCCTGTATATTATAGGACTCTCCCGTCTGCACAGGATATTACCCCTTTAACCGGCTTACGTAATCCGGGTTGGAGAAAATCAGGAATCTGAGAAAACACCCGATTGGAAAAAATAGTCCGTCTGGCACCTGTATCCACGGTATTTGTCACCTCCGTGCCATTCAGCATGCCTTGAATGTATACTCCATCGTATTTAGGAATTTCTCGTCTGAGGGTATCCTTGAGCTCTCCATTAATGGGATGAGGTATACTTCCTGTAGAGACTCGGGGCTGGCCATCTGAATAAGGGACCGTCCCTCGGCCTACTGAACCGATCCCCTGGTGTTTGCTTGCTGATTCAAATTTTGTCGGTTATCTGCTTGATGTGAATCAATAGTTCTACCATAACTGGTGTATCCTGTCCTTGGGGTGAATTGCTGGTTTGTAATGTTATTTTCCCGTGGCTGCGTAGTTTTACTGAAACTGGTATATCCTGATCGAGGAATAAATGTCTGAGCTCTTGGATTCAGCTGTGCTCTGGAGTAGTTCTCACAATCTTTGGCAAAGTGATTTCCATTGCAAATGAAACAACCCGTGAATTGTGATCGGAGTGGTTCCGATCTATTCCCATGACTCGTATAAGGACTTGTCTGTCGTTGAAAATTTCTCTGGTTGGAATTGTCATTTGGGCGCTGTTCAATTTTCTCTACTCGTTCTGTCAGGGAACTCATCATTTCCTTTAGCTCAGCCCGTAATCCTTTAACCTGGCTGGCCATTTCCTCGGTATTTTAATACTTACCAGCATTGTTAAATTTCCTATTTCCGCCTTTCTGGGTATTTGATTTCTCACTATCACCAGCTGTGGTCTGTTTGATATGTGTATCCGACTGTACACAAAGATCGTCAGTTATAATTGATCGTCCGTTCCATATTTCGCCGAGCGTGTGGGTCTCTTTATATTACCCCCACTTCTTCGCTGGGTTTCCAAGAAGTTAACTACTTCATATACGGCTTCATCAATGTCTTTAGGTTCTTTCACGTATTCCACATGAAATCTGGCGTTCTCATCGTGAAGTCCATCAAGAAATCTCCGAAGTAGATCTTCAAGCCTGGTTGTATGATCCCGATTGGCGTATGCCTTGTCGTATAACCGCTTTAATTCTGCTGCATAATCCTCCACTTTCTCCCCATTCTTCTGATTTCTGTTACTGAAGACGGCTCCAAATGTTTTAGGGGTTTCCACTCTTCGATATCGGTGCCCTAATTCACTTACTAGTGAATCATACTTACCCCTTATTTCTCTGGAAAGTTGGCCATAAACGAACTCACCGGCCTTTCCCTGTAATCTTGGTAAAAGCTCTGCTAATTTCTCATCTTGAGACCAACCTCTAATCCTGGCCACGTCCCTGAATCTATTGTGCCATATTTCCCATTTTTCCTCTCCTGTAAAAGAAGGAAGTTTTGCGCTTGATTGTCTGGGTAACCTAAGCCATCTGGTACGTTCCTTACTACTATGTGTAGTTTTACTGTCATCCGAGTCATTATCACTGCTGGAGCTATTGTTATTCACAGGAGAACTAATCATCTTCCTGCTTTCTGATCGCCGAATTTCCTCTGTACTTCTGTTGTGTCTTCTAAGTTTATTCCTGGAAGCTGATCTGTTAAGAGTATCCGACAGCTCACCCTGACTACAAACAGGGGATATTGAATCTTGGGGTAATTTATTAATACTGGAAATAGCCTCTGTGACTGCCCCTTTTATCATGGATGCAACATCTTGCATTGTTCCTCTCAGTATATCTCCGACAATGTCCGATACCTCTTTCCTTAGATTACCCCTAGACTTGTCAGCTTCCAGTGTATCTCCAATAGAATAACAGGCGCTTTTCTCTGCTGTCCCGTTTAAATTTCCTATATCATGTACACCCTCTCTGGAAGCTAGCGGTGCATGTATTCCAGTATTTTCAGCTTCACTTGCTGTTTCCTCTTCGGTTGAAAAAGTGTCAGATTTAGTCCCCCTTCTACTCCGTCTGGGACCAGGTGTTTTAAAATGTTCCCCGGTTTCCATCCTTGTAATTCGTATTTCAATTAATATGCAGATATGATGATTTTCCTGGGCTGGGTAAGTATCGCTGGATTCAGGGTATATTCTGAACCCCACTTCTCGGACACCAAAAATGTTACGGTCAACCGGGAATTCCTAAGACAACTTCGTTGCAGAAATACCCAGCTGATCGGTCAGGATGGCTGATTATTATTTCATAAAAATCGCCAATAGTCAGTTCTGACACCACCGGTTTCTAACCGGAATTCCACAATTGTACTGAATACTCTATAACTGGATAAATGCAGTAATAAGTTGAATGACTTTTATTCGTATATTAAACTCTGTATTGGTTACATCAATAGATTCACTTTGATATCATTAAATTCATCGTACATGAATATCCAATAAACGTAAGCTCTCCTGATGTTTCGTGTTCTGTTGTTATTCCGTTCAGATTCTGTACTACACCGTTTTCGTGTCTTGAGTATATTTCTGGATCCTGTGTAATTTGTACATCATACCCCCGATCTCTGATGGAAGATCGTTAGTTACGTTGGTGTTCCATAAAATTTCACCCCCGTCCTTTATATCTGTTTGCATCCCGACTTTGTGAGTTGTTTGTGTGACCTGTTTGTGTCCGTAATTCACGTCCGTGATTCCCGTTTGACAATCTGGATGTTCTATTATGTTGATTTCACAAAACATTGTTGCAGAAACTTATAAAACAGGGCTATTCCACCAAGCGCCTCCACTCAAAGTTTCTCAAATTTGGCGATACATATCGCATGCTGATAGCAAAATACGAACGTAGCGTGCAAGATCTATGGCGCTACGTTTCGTAACTTGTGCCTAATTCCGCTTAACCCGGGGCTAGGGGCCGTATGAACCCATGTACTTCAAGATCTTCATGGTACTCATATGAACAGTCACAATCAAAGCGTGACTGAGATACATCTTTTTTTTAGATGACGACTCTATAACGAATATTATGGATTAAGAATACTGATCAGCGATACGGATTTGATATTTTTGGAACATCATGATGTCTTGCCGGCATCATTGAAAACTGTTGACCGCTTCTCTCTTGCAGGAAACAATCCTATGTTTATGTATACTATGATTGTCTTTTTGAATTTGGTGCTAATACAGTTATATGGAATATGGAATAGGTCTTTGGATTATGGACGCGGATATTCTCTAATGGACAACGGCTGGATTATGAATGACGGACTAGACGCTTGTAATTGATACCATGGATATCTCTGTATGCCGATATGCTGGATCCGTGTATTCGGCTACCCGTGTTACTGACAAGCTTACTCCGTGATTTATCCAGGGGTGCGTTTAATAAGAATGAATGTGTTTTAGTGTTTCAGTGATACACTCTGACTTGGTCTGTCAATGAGTGAAAACTCTAGTATAGTCTTCACATTCATTAAATGTAAGCTTCTGATTGTTATAATCGTGCCTGCATTAATCCTATAACCTGTCATATGTGCTGTAGTTCATATGATCTGTCGAATGTGTGGCACTGATCCTGGT